>JAJJKW010001841.1:0-27068 GCA_023805745.1 Isotricha sp. YL-2021b | reverse complement strand
TTATCGGTGTTGTTGCAACAATGACTCTTCCTGCTTTGATGACTAACACTCAAGAACAACAAGCTTAAACCGGCTTGAAAAAGATGATTAATACGTTGACACTCGCTGCGGAAACTAACTCTGCTAATAATGGTTTCGATTTTGCATCTATTACAACAAACGATATTACGAACGAACAAAATACAACTCAGTCGTTGTATGCATTATTAATGTTAAATACAAATGTAGACAGAAGTTTGTCTACTTCAAATACATCTGCGCTTAAAACCCTTGGCGGTACTGGTACTATGGGCAGTAATAATTATACTGTATTCTTCAAGGATGGTACAGCTATATCATACAATAAGAATACGCTGTCAACAGGTTCTACGTACGCTGCTGTACAATCTGATGGTGTGCCTTATGGCTTGCCTATTTTGGTTGATACAAATGGAAAGAAAGGTCCTAACGCATTATCTAACTGCGAAAGCCAAGCTATTACATCTGCAGGTGAAGGAAAGCATGGTACTACAGATTGTAATGATAAAGGAAAACGTGTAATAAAAGACCAATTTAGTGTACGTTTAAGAGGCATTTATGCAGTACCTAACGGAGATGCTGCAAGATGGGCATTTGATAACTAATCTTTTTCATAAAATGACTTAATAATATAAGAAACGGCGTTTGTAGCGCCGTTTCTTTTTGTATTAGGCGAAATATTCTTTGTACTTGGGATTCTTCGCCTACGGCTCAGAATGACAGCTACGCAAGCTCCTCAAAAACTATGCTTGGTTGTTCGTCTTTTTCTCCACCGGAAAATCCTTTTACTTTTTGGGAAGTTGTTATGTACAATTTCTTCTTTGCACGGGTTATTGCAACATAAAACAGCCGCATGGATTCTTCTGCAGAAAATTCTCTCAATTCAATTTCATTTTTCTTTTTGTAGGATTTATTAAAACTTCTGACTTCTTCTATAAACGTGGTTGAAGATTTTACATTCATAGAGTTTGTATCTAAAGAAAGGGATTTCTCCGAAAGTTCCGGTATAAATACGTAGTCAAATTCATCTCCCTTTGATTTATGCATTGTCATAATTTGAACTTTGCCCTTAACCGCATTTTCATCTTCTTCTTCCGAGAAAAACTTAAATCCGCTTAATGTAGATTTCTTTGATAATGTGTTCAATCTTTCAAGGGTTAAATCAAAATCATTATTTGTATTCAACCTTTTTACAAGTGTTGCAATCAGATATACGTTGGATTTTTCAATATCTGATGTGTAATAAAAAAGACCGATTCTAATAACAAGTTCTTCCGGTGGAAGGGTGGAAGAATTAAGCCAATATTGCATATCCCACAAGAATTGTGCTAAATCAGGATTTTGTATACCATCGCCGTCATTTTCTATAAATGAGTTTTTACAATTTCTTATTTCAAGCTGTAATCTTGATTTATATAAACCTGCTTCGGAAAGAGTTTCGTATGTTTGTGCCAAAATTTCATTGTCAAAAGGATTTTGGATGAATTTTAATATGGCAAAAATAGTATTAAATACAGCCTTCTGCCCCAAAGATTCGGTTCTTGTTATACTCTTAAATCCTGCATCATTTATAAATTGTGTCCAATTTCCAACCTGAAAATTACTTCTTAAAAGAATACCTATAGTTGTATCCTTATTGTTTGTAAGAGCGTTTTTAATCTCCTTTAAAATGTAGTTCTTTTCCTCAAAAGGACGCTCAAAAATATTCATATTTACGGCATTTTCAGATATTGGGTTTTTGCCTTCCACACCTTTCATCATAATGTTATAGAATGCTTTTGGAAGCCTTTTTTCGCCCCATAGAAGCGTTTTATTTGCAAGCTCCATTACTTCTTGAGTACATCGCTGGGAGCAGTTCATTTGAACGCTTTTATCCGCAGTTTTAATGAATTTTCTGAAACCTTCAACATCAGCATTAGAAAAAGTTGTTGTAATTGCTTGATTAATATCTCCGCAGCGGATGAGATTTTTATGTTTACCGCTTAGCAAGCCTATCAGCCGCTGTTGTATTCCGGACGAATCTTGTGCCTCGTCTTCAATAATATATTGACAGATGTTTTGATAATATTCTAAGATATCCGGATTTCTTTCAAGAAGTTTGACTGACAATATAAGAATATCATCGTAATCAATCAAATTTTCTTGGATTAATTTTTGTTGATATTCTTTATAAAATGTTTTAAATTTTTCAATTTTTTTGTCGGAAGATTCTGTATTTATATCCCCTTCCTGAAGTTTCATCACCGATATTGCGCGGTCAAAATCATCAATATCTTTTTTCAGGTTTTTGCCTTGAATACTTTTTATAATTCTTGCTCGCTGAGTATCATCGCAAATATCAAAATCCGAGTCTAAACCCAATCTTTCAAAATTAGAGTTGTCTTTAATAATTCTGAGAGCAAGTCCGTGTATAGTGCTTATATTCGGAAGTTTTGTGCTGTTCGGGGACATGTTTTTAATTCGTTCTCTGAAATTTCTTGCAGCAGAATCCATATAGGTTAATACAAAAATATTATCGGCATCGACTCCTTCGTTTAAAAGCTTCATGATTAGTGCAAGAAGAATAGTTGTTTTACCGGCACCGGGGACAGCTGATATCGCCATAGAACCATTTTTATATTCAAGTACGGGTTTTTGGTCATCTCTCGGGTTAATTTTGAATACAGGTTTATTATCCTGGTTTTCGTCCTCTGTATATGAAGTTAAATATTCCTGAATTCCTCCCAAATTTTCTGTCCCTGACGGATCAAAAAGGCTTGAGTATGCATAGGTATGTTCTTTAGAAAGCAGCAATAGTTTTCTCAGGATTCTTGCGGTTTTTTGTTTGGAAAGAAATATATCATCTTCAAGGGTATATTTATCTTTACTCCAATCAGCTTGAAAAACCCATGCGTTATAAAGCGGGCCTGTGTCTGTTTTTACCCAGTCGGAATGTGATACATCGAGCCAAAATTGATATTTTGTTTCAATTTTATTATCAATAATTTTTTGAGGGGTTGCGATTACCAAATCATCAATCCCAAGTTCAATCGTGTTGCTTGGATTTTCTGCTATTATTGAATTTTCTATTTGGGTTATTATTTCATCTGCGCGTTCTTTTACGGTACTTGCCCCTAACACACTTTCAAAATCTCTGAGCTGTTTTATGAAAAAATTAAACTTATTTATTTCATTTTGAGGGATGTTTTCTACAACTCTTACAAACATTTCGTAAACTTTTAGCGAAAGTTTTATATTTTTATCTTTTACCTCATTAAAATTTTTGTAAAAATTTTGGTATTTTTCATTATAAAAGTCTATTTCTATACCAGGCAGCATTTTGGTATTTTTATACTGTTCCAAAATATTTTTACAGTATTTTAGAGGAATTCCTGCATAATCCGATAAAATAACCCGCAATTCTATTTCAGGAATCCCAATATTCAACATTAATTTCAGTATATTCAAACTGGCTTTTACAAATTTATTGTCCGCAAGTTTTTCGCTGCCGGATAAAAATACCAAATTACAGCTTTTTAACTTTTCTTTAAGAGTAAATTTGAGCATATCATCTTGAAGAGGAGTGACTATTGAAATATCGGCCGGCTTGATATTTTTTTGAAATAGTTCTTCAATCTTTGCAATCGCAGAATCCAATATTTCCGCACGTTTTGATAATGATGTTAAGCTGAAATTTTTTAATTTTTCATTTTTATTTTCTAAAATGTTAGAAAAAATTATTTTACCGTTTATGTTTTTATTATCATCTTTTGATTCTGTAATTTCTTCATTAAATAAGTTTTTTAGTTTGTATTCTATAGATGTATCTGCACTCAGATAGCCGCATCTGCTGGAACCCATTCTGTCAAAGCAAATTAACCAATCTTTTAATTGCGGTTTTAAATATTTTATAAAATCAAAACAAATAGGTGTCATTTCATCGGCATCATCAATGAGCAAATATTTTATATCTTTAAAATAATTCGTATTTTTATATATAAAATTAAATATAAGTGCTTGCCTTAAATAATCTAAACTTCTTGTCTTTAGCGTTTGTGACAGTAGTTTTTTTATTATTACTTCCGCATCTTCTCCAAAAGCTTCTCCTAAAATTTTGGAACGCTCTTCAACATCTTTATCGCTAAGATTATTTTGGACAATCAAAGAATATCTTCTGAAAATTTGATGAAGAAGTGATTTTTTTGAATTATATCCTTTTACCTCAATATCTTTTAAAATATCTTTTAAAATAAATTGCGAAACTTCCAACCCTACCAAATTCGGTAATATACACGCTTTTTGAGATGTGATTAAATTTTCTGCGAAACACCAATTTTCAACAAGTGTATTATATACAATTGAATAAAATGAATGTATATTTAATTTCTCAAAGGCATTAATTTTTATATTTCTTAAAACTTTATCCGTAAATTTTTTTTTACTAAAAGAGTTTTGTAAAATAACCAAAACTTCGGAAGGATTAACTCCCGAATCAATGATTTGACAATACTTTTCAGCTAAAATATTCTCTCGATTTTTAGATTCTTCTGAATTAATTAACATACTCTTTATGAAGTATTTTATCATAAATATAAATTTAAGACTTGCAAAAAAAATAATTTTTTTATACAATAGTCGAGTACCCAAAAGTACAGTTATAACAGAGAAAAGGAGATTTTAACATGGCGAAATTTAGCGGAACAAAAATGGGAATTCAAGAACAAATTATTGAATCAGCTGGTCAAATTTATAACTACCTTAATTCTAAGGGTGAAGTTTCTATCAACAAGATGAAAAAAGATTTAAGTCTTGCTGAAAACTTTGCTGAAATGGGTTTAGGCTGGTTGTCAAGAGAAGATAAACTTGAATATACTCAAAAAGCTAAATCAGTAACTGTAAAATTAAGATAGTTAACTGAAAATTAAAATGTTAAAGGCGGTGAGATTTATTTCTTACCGCTTTTATTTTTTATAGGAAATTTTTTATCGACTCTATCCGCTAAAAACGTTGAGATTACAGGTGTTAAGATATAATACATTATTCCCATAATTAAAACCGGTTTTGCAATTTTAAAGCCGTTAAGATATTTATTTAGGTTTGGATCATTTTTATTTGCTTCAATAAATTTCTTTCGAAAATTTTTAGCGGGTTTATCGGTTAAAAAATCCGTAAGGTAACTAAGCGGAATACTTATTGCGGTTGATATAAGAGAATTGTAAATAAGTGCGCCTTTTCTGTTTTCATCAATGTTTTTGCTATTAAAAACACCCGTTGTAAATACAAGAGTGGATGCCGTATCTTTTAAAGCATTTATGTGCATCGGAAAGTTAGAATCTTTATGCTTTTTGGAAATCTTTTGGATAGAGGAATTGTCGATGGTTTTACCGATAAAAGATGCCAGTTTATCTTTTTCTTTTCCTTTAAAAATAATTTGTCCGTTTTGTTTTTCGCTGTTATTATCCTGATTCGGAAATACTCCGTTTAAAATATACGGAATCCCAAGAACATTTAAAATGGCTTTTGGTAATGCAACTATCAGTCCTACGGAGAGTTTAAACATTTGATTTGCTAAAGTATATGCTTTAGAATCGTTCAAACTGTCGGCATTTTCTTTAAGATTTTTTATTGTTTCCGGCTTCAAAAATCTTTCAGGATTTTTGTTTATTTTGCCTATTGAACGTACTATAGGAAGTGATATTGCAAAAGTAATTCCAAAATCTAATAAAGTAGATACAAGTGATTTAGCACAGGCAATTTTTTTATTTTCTTTATCGGTTTTGGGCGCCGCAAAAATCGCAGCAGGTCTTGCTGTTGCGGAAAGCACCAAAGATGTCGTTGATGCAAATAACGCACCGTTATCTTCAGCAAATTCTAAAATTTTTTTTAATGCCCTGCTGTTATAAAATCCGTTGAACGAGATATCACTTTTTTCTATGGAATTTACTTTCATCTGTTTTTATTAGATAACATAAATATGGAATTAATTAAACCAAAATTTCGGAATTATTTAGAAATATTTGCACTAATTTGCATATATGTATTGATTATTTGCAATATATTTGTTTTTAAAGACAGCCTTGTTGCAGCATTTTCGGCATTTTTTGGAATAACCTACACATTCCTTGCCGGTAAAGGGACTCCGAAGTGTTATTTATTTGGCATATCAGGTTCCGGATTATATTGCTGGCTTTCCTTTGCAAATCATTTTTGGGGGAATCTGTTTTTATATTTGTGTTATTACATTCCAATGCAAATTGCAGGATATTTTAAATGGAATAAGCACCTGAAGGAAAATAAACAGGAAATTGTTAAAACAAAAATGTCTGTTAAAGAGTCATTGTATTTATATTCCGTAACAACGGCATTAAGTATTGTATTAATAATAGTTTTGCATGTTTTAAATGATAAAAATCCTGTAATTGACGGAATTACAACGATTTTTTCAATAGCCGGTATGTATCTTACAGTCAAACGTTGTATAGAGCAGTGGATTGTTTGGATGATTGTTAATTCACTTTCCGCATTAATGTGGGGAGAACTTGCTCTAAACGGTGAAAAAGTTTATTCAACAGTTTTAATGTGGTGTGTATATTTTATAATGGCAATATATTTCTATTTTGAGTGGAAAAAAGAAGTTTATAAAAAAGTTTAATCGTGATATTTGCCCAATACTTTTTTTATCATAGTGACAAAATCTGTTTGATTAAATGTATCTTTTTGTATGTAACCTTCAATCTTAAATTGACGTAATTTCTGCATAGCTTTATCTCGCTGCTTTGAACTCATAACCATTATAGGAATATCCATATACATTTCATCGCTTTGTAATATTTCCACAAACTGATATCCGTCAATTTTTGGCATATCTAAGTCTGTAATAATTAAATCGTAGTGATTAAGTTTTAGCTTAACTAAAGCTTCTGTAGCATCAAGCACAGCCTCTACAGAATAACCAATATTTAGTAATATGTTTTTAATCATAGTACGTGTAGTCATAGAGTCGTCTACAACCAGTATACGTTTGTATGATACAGCATCTTCAGGAAGTAATTGCGGCGCTGCAGCTGTAATGGCTCTATTAAAATCATAATGAAGTATATCCTGCATGTTCAAAATTAAACAAAGCTCTCCTGATGCAAGGTTTGTAATACCGGAAATATTTTTAACTTTATACAGAGGCGGTGACAATTTTTTCTGTAAAATATCCTGATCACCTAATAATTTATCAACAACAAGTCCTATAGATTTTTCATCAGACTCTATTATAAGAACGGTTTCTTTTTCACCTCTAGGAGTTGGCGCAAGCCCTAATATATCTGATAAATAATATAACGGAAGAATCTTATCATTGAATACAATCGAGCGATTACCGTTATTTGTTTTTATTTCGTCCTGCTTTTTTAGTATAAACGTAGTTATCATCTGTATCGGAATAGCAAAAGTTTGTTCAGAGATTTTAACCAAAAATACTCTCAGGGTTGCGAGTGTTACAGGGATTTCTATTCTTACGCAGCTGCCTTTCCCAAACTCTGATAAAACTTTAACCTTACCGTTTAATTGTGAAATTTTTGTTTTGACAACATCTAATCCTATACCTCTTCCGGATATGCTGGTTATAGAATCCCCTGTCGTAAATCCAGGCCAGAAAATAATATTCATGATAGCCTCATCCGACATGGAGTCTATATCTTCTTGCGTTAAGAATCCTCTTGAAACAGCTCTGTCTTTTATCTTTTCAAGATTAAAACCTTGCCCGTCATCAATAACTTCTATAACAACCTTATTATCGTCTTGTTTTGCCGACAAGAGAATTTTACCAATCGGACTCTTACCCGCCAAAATTCTGTCTTCTTTTGATTCAATACCATGGTCTATTGAATTTCTCAAAATATGAATCAGAGGAGTTTTTATTTCTTCAATAATTTTTTTATCTGCACAAGTATCATTTCCTTGAATTTCAAAGTCTATGTCTTTGCCTTTTTCAGAAGCAATATCTCTGACCATGCGTGCAAATGAATTAAAAACGGTAGATATCGGAAGTACACGGATGTTTTTAACCATAGATTCCATTTCATCTATTATAAGCCGCATTTTAATATCATCTTCTTTTGAGGTTCTATATAATGAATTTAAATCATATATTGTCTTTGAAACATTTTGTGTAATATCGGAAAGCAGCGCAAACACTTGTTTTACAAACGTTGAAGTATACTGTTCAGTATTCCCTGACTGCAAATATTTACGATTATAATATCTTAAATAGTTTGAAGTTTTTAATAAATCCTTTTGGCAATTTTCGTTAGAATTTTTAATTCCGTCAATTTTTTCCAAATTTTTCTCGGTTTTAATTTTAGTTATTATTAATTCTCCGAGTAAGTTAACCAGTAAATCCAGTTTCTGAGCGCTAACGTGAAGAGTTTTGATTTCTGTTGACGTTTTATTTGTAATTGAACTTTGTGCTGAAAGGTTTTTAATCTCACTTATACCGGTGTCTTTCTTGAAATTTAATTCCAACAATTGTTTCATGATTTCAAGCTGCTGGATTATCAAATCACCGTCTATACCTTCATTTGGAGCAGCACAGTATTCAATTGCGCTTTTTAAAGTCTGTGACATCTGTTCTTCAAGCTGGACTGAATTATCATTGATGAAATCCAGAATTTCAATCACCATATTAACAATTTCAAGAATACCGGTATCTTCTATTTTATTTTTAAATTGCTCAATATCATTTTTAATTTCTTGGGCATACACACTGCTGCCTTGAAGCATAGCTATTTTTTCTGCTATATCAAAGAAAGATGTACCCGAATCCGAATCTTCATCTATGCATAAAGTATTGAATTTTGCTGCTGCAGAGCTCAAATCATTTCTCATTTCCAGAATTTCACTAATCGTAAGAATGTTTGTTGCATTCATAACAAAATCAAGTTTTGTTATTACATTTTGAAGCGAAGTTTTTAGTTCGTATAAATCCAAATCTTTGGTTTTTTCATATATTTTCGTAACTTCTTCTTTCAAAATTACGGTTTCTTGTGATTCTTCTTCCGGAACAATACTGTCAATTATTTCAAAGCAGTTATTAAATATTGAATTTATTTCTTCTTGTAATTCTTGTAAATTTACTGCTGCAGCAGGTTTTTGTACTTCCTCATTGGTATGTTTTTCCACAGGTGCATACATTGAAATATTCGGTATATCGCCAATATCAGGGATATCAAATGGCAGCTCGCTCACTTGTGCATCAGCATTTAGTTCAACATCTTTCATGTAATCAAGATTGGACAGTGTCGGATTGTATTCATTAGGAATAATTTCACGACCGTTTTCTACAGATTCCTGTAAAGCCTTAGCTACAATTTCTACAGCCTTTGTAATTACGTGTATTTTTTCTTTATCCAAAAAAACCTTTGTAGAATTAACAACATCAAAAATATCTTCTATCTTATGAATAATTGCTTGCAAATTGTTAAAACCGACCATACGAATTGCACCCTTTAAACTGTGCATATTTCTGTACAATTCGGCAGATAACTCCTGATCCCGATTGTTTGTTTCAAGCTTTAAAAGGTTTTCATAAATACGGTCAATTATCTCTTCAGATTCTGTTCTGAAGATTTCCATAAGTTCCTGCTTATTTTTGTCGTCGTCTTGAAAATCCAATTATCTTAGCCTTCCGTTGCAGAATTTTTAATTTCATTAGAAATTGAGGCTAATTTACTTAATTTTTCTGAATTAGTAGTCATGAGTTGCAGTAAATTTTCAGATATAGCCTTATTATCTTCATCCATAGCATTAAGTTTTTCAATTATTTCATTTTGCTTTTCGGCATTTTGTACAAGAGCTTCTAATGAATCCAAAACATTTTCAACTAAATTTAAAAGCATTTCTGAATTTGAAGAAACAGAATTAATATCTTTTACGACATTTTCAATCTCTTTAGAACCTTCCTCTGTTGCCATTACTGTTGAATTTGTTGTGTATTGAATATTACTTGTTAAAGAAGTAATTTTAGTAATTGCTTGTTTTGATTCATCAGCAAGTTTTCTGATTTCACCGGCAACAACAGCAAAACCTTTACCATGTTCACCGGCTCTTGCGGCTTCAACTGCGGCGTTAAGCGCCAGCATATTTGTTTGCTCCGCAATATCATCAACTACGCTTATTGAGTTACCGATTTGCTGAGTATGTTCGGAAAGTTCAAGAATTAATTCTGCAATCATCTGAATTTTCTGTCTAAGAACAAGCATTTTTTCTGCGTTTGCAGAAATTGCATCGTGTTCTTTTTGAGAAAAACTCATCGATTGATTAACTTGTTTTTCCGTATTTTTGGATGTCGAAATAGTATCCATAGATAAATTTTTCAACTTATCCACAAGCAATGATGTATTTTTTGAATTAGCAGATAAGTTCTCCATAATTTTTTTCTGGGAATTCAATATCTCAACTATTTCAGAAGTCGTTTCGGAAACCGAGTCAGACTGCATCGTCAAAGACCGTCTTATTGCTCTTAAAATCCAGCTTTTTGTAATAATATGTGCAGGAATAAAAAGTGCCAATATTATAGCAAGATATATAACCCCTTCATAAGGATTGACTTCATATCTTATAGTTAATGATACTATAACAGCTAAAATGGCGGCAAAAACACCTATATCAATGCCGCATTTTATATTAAATCTTTGTTTTAATCCAAGTTTCCAGTCGTTAACCACAATCTCTCTCCTATAGTTTTTTTTCAACATTTATTATATAATTATTTTATAATAAAATTGACAAAATTGGAATATCTGAATATATGGCAATAAAAATTTTATTGGTTGAAGATACATCAACGGAGCTAAAAGTCTTAAAAAGTGAGCTTGAGGAAAACGGTTTTATAGTTGAAACTGCTACTAATGGTGTTGAGGCATACAATAAATTATACGCAACAGCTCCGGATATTGTTGTTTCAGACATTATGATGCCCGGTATAGACGGATACCAGTTATGCAGAATGCTTAAAAATGATGATGAAACAAAAAAAGTTCCGATAATTTTATTATCAGTTCTTGATAAGAAAATCGATAACTTTTGGGGTAAAAAAGCAGGAGCACAATTATTCTTATCAAAATCTATTGATTTAAAAGAATTAGTTTCATCCATTAATGCGACTGTAAGGAGATATCCGATTACGGAAGAATATAAGGCTAAGCTTACTGCAAAAGCAGACAGTAACAATTCTGCTCAGTTTAAATTGAACAATATACTAAACGATTTATTGATGAAAAGTGTTTTTTCAAATGAATTTCGTAATTTGAGTGACTTTTTAAATTATGAAAGAATTTTAGTTGAGAAACTTTTTTCGCTTTTTAGCTCATTTGTAGAATACAACGTGGCCGGTATTTACTTTGCATCACCTGATGATTTTGCGGAAAATATTATCTATCTTGACACTTTGGGCAGAAATTTATCAAAAACTTTACTTTCTGATATAAGTTATGACTTTTTCAGAACAATGGAAGAACATAAGAATGTTAAGGAGTTTAAATTCGAAGTCGTCAGGATGCTCTTAGGAAAGGAACTTGATTATCAATTTACGGATTTGCCGTCTAAAATTGTGATTCCGTTGATTTTTGATAAAAAACTTATTGGCGGCATTTGTTTTTATACAAGGCATGATGTGGATTATGCTTCATTCAGATATTTTGATATTATGATAAGTGAACTTCTTGCGATATTTAAAATGAAGTATCAATATACAGAAAAAGAATTTATGTCTGTACTGGACGGTTTAACCGGATTATATAACAGAAGACAGTTTGAAATCGGGTTGGAACAAGAACATAACCGTACAAAAAGACATCCGTCAGATTTTTCTCTTGCAATACTCGACATTGATTTCTTTAAAAAGGTTAATGACACCTATGGACATCAATACGGCGATTATGTATTAAAAACGGTTGCTGACTTGATGAAACAATCTTTTAGAAAAACTGACTTGTTATACAGATATGGCGGTGAAGAGCTGGTTATGATCATGCCTGAAACAAATATTGAAGGGGCATTAATTCCTGTTCAACGATTACGCAGAATGGTTGAAGAATACGATTTTGACTATAACGGCGTTAAGGCTAAAGTTACCGTAAGTATTGGGTTGACCATGAATTATCAGGATTTCGTTACTGCTGCAGATGTATTGAAATCTGCAGACGAAGCCTTATATCGTGCAAAAGAAGAGGGCAGAAACAGAGTAGTTATACATGAACAATAATTATATTGAGCAAAAGAAGAATACACATTTATATTTTCAAGTCGGAGAGAACAAATATGCAATCAGCTCCGAAAATGTACTTGAAATTATGAAACTTCCGGCTTTGGATTACCCGCAAAAACTTCCCAACAATATAATCGGGCTTTTAAAATACAACAACTTTGTTATTAATGTTTTAGATATAAGGTTTTATCTGAACATAGAAGTTACCCCTTATAGTACGCATAACGAACTTTTGATAGTAAAAACTGATGAAGTTATTTTTGGTATTATAACAGACAAAATTATCGGAATATTACCGTTTGATACAGCATTGGTCGATCAAATACCTTTTGTGGATAACAATATGATAATTGAATCATTGTACAAAATGAATGAAGAAACTATATCTATTGTTAATATATATGCTCTGGAAAGTCTCCTGAAAAAACATACAGACGGCAGCACAACTTATGATGTGGTGTCACTTATGCCGCAGGATGAAGCATCAAAATCATTGATGATAAAACGAGCTCGTGAAATAGTTGAGAAATCGGCACTGCGTCTCGCAGCCGGCGGAATACATGTCAGCAATAAATACATTTCATTAAATTTAAACAATGATTTTTACTGTATATCTCTTGACTATGTAAAAGAAGTTTTAAAAGATACTTCTATAACAAATGTTCCTGGGACTCCTGATTTTATTGAAGGAATCATGAATCTAAGGGGCGATTATATAACAGTAATAAATCTGAAAAAATTTCTCGGGCTTCCGGAAGGAACATCTTCGGATAAAAACCCGGTTATTATTATAAAATGTAATGAAATTAAACTTGCACTTCTTATAGACAAAATAAATGAACTGTTTGAATATCAAGAACTTGAACAGGAAGAAATGTCTGATAGTTATTACGCTATGGAATTTATAAACGGAATGACTTTGTATACGGTTTTAAATATAGAAAAAATAGCATCGGATAAAAGAATTATCGTTACTGATATGTAAATTTAGTCGAAATTATTGAATATGAAAGGAATAACTATGTCATTTGAATCTAAAATAAGACCTATATATTGGGATAATGGTGTTTCAAAAATGCTTGACCAAACAATTATTCCTTATGAATATAAATATGTTGATATTACAGACGGTCAGCAAATGTTTGATGCAATCAGAAATATGATAGTCAGAGGAGCTCCTGCAATAGGAATAGCCGGTGCCCACGGAATTGTTTTGTATGCTCAAGAGGGCAGCCGTAAATATAAAGACATAAGTGAATTTAAAAACTGGCTGATTGAAAAGGTTGATTATATGTCAACCTCACGTCCTACAGCCGTTAATCTTATGTGGGCGTGTGAAGAACAGAAAAAAGTTATTAAAAACTCAACATCCGATATTGAAGGACTTATAAAAGAATTAACCGAGAAAGCAGTAGAGATAGAACTTGATGATATTGAAAGATGCAAGAAAATCGGTGATTACGGAGCGGAAGTTGTTCCAAAAGGAGCTACAATACTTACGCATTGTAATGCCGGGGCATTGGCTACAGGCGGATATGGAACTGCATTAGGGGTTGTACGTTCTGCGTATGCTAATGATAACACCATAAAAGTTTTTGCGGATGAAACAAGGCCTCGTCAGCAGGGCGCAAGATTAACAACTTTTGAACTGGCAATGGACGGAATTCCGGTAACGTTGATTACGGACGGAATGTGTTCATATTTTATGAATAAAGGCATGATTGATATGGTAGTGGTTGGTGCTGACAGAATTGCAGCAAACGGAGATACCGCAAACAAAATCGGGACTTACACTGTAGCAATAGCTGCAAAATATCATAACGTACCTTTTTACGTAGCAGCACCTTTGTCAACAATTGATACTTCAATCGCAACAGGGAAAGAGATTCCGATAGAAGAGCGCTCGCATGAAGAAGTTACCCATATAAACGGAAAGAGAATTTGCGCTGAAGGAATTAATATAATAAATCCTGGATTTGATGTAACACCACATGAACTCATTGCAGGTATAATTACAGAAAAAGGAATATTAAGACCGGATTATAATAAATCTATTGCAGAAGTGTTCAAGGTTTAAATTCTTATACTTATAAAAAACTCTTTACAATGAATTATTTTTTGGGTATTATTGACAGGTAACTGATTCAATAGTTTTGGAGGAATGCCGGAGCGGTTGATCGGAGCGGTCTTGAAAACCGTCGTACGTGCGAGCGTACCGTGGGTTCGAATCCCACTTCCTCCTCCATTTAAAGTCCCGAGAGGGACTTTTTTGTTGCAACAGGTTTATATTTATTGTATTATCATTTAGTACAAACACCAATTAACAGGGATATATATGAAAGTTGAATTGCAAAAAATAAATCCGATTAGAATATGCAAACAAGCGGTCAAGAAGCATCATGAAAGAGTTGAAATGCGCAGAATGAAACGCATAGATAAGTTTGATATTGCCGGCACGAAACAAGAATTAGATGCATTGATGAAAAAATTAGAGGATAAATATTTCCCTAACGGATATACACCAAGCGAAGAGTCATTACGCTCCCAATTTAATGATTATTTGTATTTATTTCCGGAAGGTCAAAAAGAGGACCTTATCAAAGAACTCGGTGAATATGGAAAAAAGAGATTTGAACAGTGTCAAAGACTGGGAATAGTGAGCGGAGAAAATTATTACAGAGTAACCCCTTTTGGCAAAGGTCAAATTGAGAATGAACATGATTTGATTATGCTATCACGATAATAGGATTACGCAATTATATCAGTAGATTAAAGTCCACCATACTTGCTGCTTGCTGAAATCAACTCTATCAATTTTGAAAATATTTTTTGATTTATATTCTGCGTGCTTTAGCATTCTCTTTTCGTATCTGTTTTATTATATGAAAATATAACGGTTTTAAAATTTTTGCTTTTGTGCCGAAAAAACAGAGTGCCGTAATATTAAAACGGGCTAACATATCATCCAATTTCGTAGAACGTGAACTCAGTTTTCCAAAAATCGAAAACGCTTTTCTTCTTTCTCTTGAACCAAGCTTAAAGGCTTCCTTTTCTTCTTGCATATCCCTTATACATTGTTTTAGTACAGTTGCAACTGTTTCTTTATTACACTCTTTTCTTACCTGACATAATTCAACAGCTGTAAATAGTAAACTTATTAGCAAAAATGGCATATAAAGATGCTCATATGCATCTTTATATGCCATTTTTGTAAAAAATAGCGAAGATTCTAACCCTGCATTTTCTGCCAATCCCCTGTGTGATATTAATATTGTCGGTTTTAGATACTGCTGCATAACATGTGTATTTTCATGAACGAAATTTTCCACAAAAGTCCTATTGACATAATAATCCTGATTTTTGGATTGTTGCTTTTTGCGTTTTATTCCGAATATGTCCATTCCCTGTTCTAAAAAACCGGCAGAAGAAATGTCAATGGAAATATTTTCAAAACCACTCCATGACGGATTAAAGCGTGCTTCATTCCAACCATCATCATTAGGTGCTTTAAGATAAACTCCAAGTTTCGGAAAATTCTTTTTATAGTACTCTTGCAACTCTCCTCTGCTAATATATTTTCCTTTATATGGTTCAAGATGCATTCTCAATTCTTCCGCAGCAGAAGAAATAAACTCACTCTGTCTTTTTACATTACCGACAAGTGATAAATGAGACCTGTTTTGACCTGTTATATATGGTTTAAATGCTGATAATTTATTCATGATTCGCAATTTATTCTTTTACTTGTTGTTATAAACCCTGTAAAAATATTTTTTGCTGTCATTAATAAAAAGCCGCAAATTAATTTTGCGGCTTTTTATTTTGAGATTATTTAGTCTCTTTTATTCTTTCGGATTTTCCTGTTCAGTCTGCTGCTGTTTTGGAACAAACATCGCTATAACAGGATAAACCCTCGAAATTACTTCTGTATCATTATCATAAACCATAAATGTCAGCGATTTAACGTCATAATTCATAGTAAATTTAACATCAGTTGCTATTGCGCTGTATACAAAATTTTCATGAGGAATTTTTACGGTAGATTCGGCAATCTTTTGTTCTTCTTCATTATCATTTGCCCTGACTTTTATCGTAAGTTGATGATCGCCTTCGCTCCATTTTGGACCGCACATAATTACCATATCGAATTTGAATTCCGCCGGCATTGCAATTGCCTTAAGCTCACTAAAAGCATTTATTATAGTCAACTTTCCGTTTTTATAAAGGGCTGTTTCCGCCAATTGTATATATCCTGACATTATAAGTTCTCCTTTCCTCTGTTTAAATTTAAATTTTTTGTTAATTCTTTATAAAAAATTTTATAAAAAAAATATTTTATGCACAATATTTTAAAAATTTTTTATAAAAACAGATAAAATTTTTAAACTGTTTGAACAGATTTAGGCGATTTCATTTCATTTTCCAAAAGTTTGAACAAAAATATTCTTGAGCCAAAGTCATAATCTTCGGGTTTTTTAATTGAATCATTAATATCACTTAAGCGAGGGCATTCCTTTACCGCTGAATATTGTTTAAAACGACTGCGTTCAAAGCAAGTTTCTATATCTTCTTTAAGAGTATTTTTTGCAAGATAAAATTCATCTGACTGTTTTTCCAATTTAATATCTTTTAAAAATTGCATTATATTTATAAACTCTATATTTTCAAGTCCGCCGTAAATTTTATCTGATTTTAAAAGGGCTTCTGTTCCTTTGAGCGACAACCCTTTATAACAGTAATCCATGAAAATATATTGTTTTCCTGATGTTTTAACTTCTTTTTTTGACAATCCGATTGAATCTAAATATTTACGAAGAGCTCTAAAATTTTCACCTTTGAACCCTTCAGAGTCCAAAAATCTCCAAGCTCTGCTCATTGGTAACAGTTTTATATTATCTTCACCTATTTTATATCCCAAGCACTTTCCTATAGACGAAAGAGAACGTCCTATTGGAACAACAACATAATTCCCTTCTCCATATAAATTGTTCAACTTATCTTTAATACCATTTGCAATCATATTATGGTAATTCAAGTTTTTAATAAAAGCTTTGTCGTAAAATAGCCACTTTTTATTATTATAAATATGGTCATTTGCTACTATGTTAATATTATCTATTTCATCCTGTGTCAGATTTTTGTATTCGCTTATTGAAAAATCTCCCAGTTTTCTGAATGCTGAAAGCCCTTTTTTATATCTGTCGCAAATCTGATGAGTTTGTATTTCACCATTTATCAATTGTTTTCTTATATAGTTTTTATACGTATCAAGCGGTATTTCTGCTTTAAACACAGGGTTACGATAAGATGTTTTGGTTTGTAAATCACATCTTTTATTTGTATAAGAATTTATTCCGACAAAATTAATACTTGAGATTTGCATATCAAACTAAAAACTTGTAAAAATATTTTTTGCTGTTTTTAAATAAATTTTCATTTACTTCAGTCTTAAAAATAATTGAATTTTGTGATATTCTTTTATTTGGTATGAAAAAGGTTATTTCTCTAATATTTGCCCTAATATTCACGATTTGTTCGGCAATGGCTGTAGAAGAATACAGTTCGCCGGATGAAGTTGTTTTGGAGTCCGAACCTTTGATAAACGATGATTTAAAAGAAATGGGTATAATTACCGAAGAATCACAAGAAGGAAACGGAGAAAAAACTTTAAGAGAAAAACTTAGTGATATCTATTATTCGGAAGTTGAACACATTGACGTAACTCACTATATGCTGCAAGATATTATGACAAAAAGATTTTCCGAAAAATCTCCGGTAGAGAGCGTTCATTGGTGGGGCGGCTACAATGGTGACTGGTCAATGCGGTTTCAAGATGACGGTGATGTCAGAAACCATTATGAATTTAATGCTCTATGCACCGGCTTTGACGGTAACTTGAAGGATGACAACGCTGATTTTCGTATAATGTTTAATTTCGCGCCTTTAAAAGGCAGAAATATGGTGAGATTTCTGCCCGGGGACGTTTATATAGGGACAAATAAAATTCCTAATCACAGAATCCAGTTTGGGAACCAAAGACCTGCCGTCGGAATGGAAGGTAAACAAAGTGCATTTTTGCTGCCGTTTTTTGCACGCTCACAAATCTCAAGAAACTATAGCACGGTGAGAAAATTGGGCGGCAGAATAATTGGAGATTACAGTCTTGTAGAATATGATTTGGGGTTATATAGTTCTGATACTTATTTTAAACAATTTTTCCCCGGTGTCGAATTTGACGGATGGGTAAATTTAAAACCACTCGGAAAAACAAACGGTAAATACGGGGAACTCAAGATTGGGGGCGGTTTACAAACAGGTCACAGACATGGAGATTATAACGTCATAGGAACTTATGCCGGATATGAATATAAAAAATTCAGCGTATCATTTGAATATGCTAATGCCGACGGTTCAAACGGATTGGGCATGCAATCTCCGAATACGCATTCAAGCGGGTTTTATACGACTTTAGCATACCGTATAACTCCAAAATTACAGATTGTAGCGCGTTACGACCAGTTTGATCCTAACCATAAAATAAAAAAGAATAATCGCAGAGAAACAAGCTTGGGATTTAATTATTTTATAAAAGGTCAGGGATTAAAACTTATATTTAACTACGTTTTTTGCCAAAATGACAACGCAAAAGATTCCCATAGGTTAATTTTAGGCACACAGATATTGTTGTAGCTGAATTATAATTAGAATGGGCTTATATCTTCTTTTTTTACAAGGTTTGTATTATCAAAATTGTTGATAATATTTTCAAGTACCTTATTTATTTTTTTCAGAGCATGTTCTCTGCTTATATAAAAAGGTTTTCTTGTAATATCTATCCAATTACTGTGAATTGCAGCGGCAGTAAAATTACGTTTAACTTCACCAAATCCGTTTACATTACTGTAAATACCTCTTTTTTTATATGAAACTTTCCAGAATGAATCGGATGCAACACCGGAATCTTTGACCAACGTGGTTAATTTTTTGTAATTGGTAAGAACTGTTTGATTTATTGTTTTAGTTTTCATTTATGCAAATCCTTTTTTACTACTATATAAAACTCCTAAAAATAAAATTTGCTATTCCGGTAAAATGGGTAGCATGCAGGTTAGGCTTATAGCCCGACATGTGCCTTGTTCATAATTAACGTAAGTTATTAACAAGTTTCTTCAAAGGTTCTTTAATACCTAAAGCATCAAGAAATCCGGCAAAATATAGCAAAATGGAATCTGCGCCACTGTTGCTATGATTCGGCTTAATACTATTAGAAAAAGATTTATTATTGATTTTTTTAGCTTTAAAATTTGTGTTGTTGGCATTGGATATGGAATTAATACGCATAATGGTCTCCTTTTATTTATATTAAACCCAATAAAAATAAAATTTGCTATTCCATTAAAATGGTGTCAACGAGGTTACTATTTTGGAACCCAACTACAAAGAAATTCTATTACAAGAAATACTACCTGACAACCTTTATCAATGCATAGTTCATATCATGAAACAGTCAACACAAGAATACTATAACATGAGAATGGTGCTAAGAGTGAAATGTAATTAATCGTTTCAATACTTATTGTACATCTATTCTGATCAAATAATGCTTAGACTCAAAGAATTTATTCCTATATTTTAGAAATATCTTCACTGTTTTGAGTAAAATTATCAATTAATTTTTTTGCTGTTTTTTGATTATTTATTGTTGCATTACCACCGATACAACCGCCTTCACAGCACATAACTTCAACTAAATTGCAGCCTTCACAAACTCCGTCTGTCGCATATTTCTTTAACTGTTTTATGCTGTCTTTATTTAATCCGTTTATTACGCAAGGTTTAACCAAGTCTTCATTTTTCAGGGATTTTTTAACTGATTCTGCTACACCGCCTGAATATCCAAAATTGCGGGCCTGTTTGGAAGATTCGACAACATATTTGCTTTCTTCCAATTCCGTAATTTGTATTTTCTTTGCAACAAATAAGGCTCCCAGTTCTTCATAGTTCATAACAAAATCAACATTCGGGTTCTCAAAACCTTCCGCACGTTTTGCTACACAAGGACTGACAAAAACAGTAATTGCATCCGGGTGTTCTTTTTTTACTATTTCGGCCGTATAGTATAAAGGAGTCTTTGTATCTGATACAAACGGCTTAATCTCCGGAAGATGCTTCTTGATTAGTTGATTATATCCGGCACAGCAAGAAGTTGTCATAAATTTTTGGCCTTCTTCCATTCTTTCAGTAAATTCTTTTGCTTCAGTATTTGCCGTAATATCTGCACCTTGAGCCACTTCATAAACATCATCAAATCCTGAATTTATTATTGCGGTTTTTAATTGATAAATATTTCCGGGAAACTGTCCCGCAATAGAAGGCGCAATCATTGCAATAACCTTTTTATCAGATTTCAAGGCTTTTAAAATATCAATAATCTGACTTCTCTCATGTACTGCTCCGAAAGGACAAGCAGCAGTACATCTTCCGCAATTTATACATTTTTCATAATCAATACTTGCAAATCCTGTTTCATCTTTCTTTATAGCTCCTACAGGACAAGAATCTTCGCAAGGAACTGAAATTTTAACAATAGCTTTATATGGACATGCATTAATACACATTTGGCATTTTTTGCACTTTGTATCATCAATAACTGATCTGCCATTTACAATAGAAATTGCTCCAAATTTACAAGTAGATTGACAAGGACGAGCTACACAGCCTTGACATAAGTCTGTTACATAAATTCTATTGGTTGCACAACCCTTGCACGCTGTCTGCAAAACTGTCAGATTTTTGTCACTGATTTGAGTTCTTTCTAATGCTTGTTTTGCATAATCGGAAAGCGATACTGTTTCATCATCTTCTTCAATAGGAAAACCAAGTCCTGCAATAGTTCTGTCTTTTATTATGGCACGTTCTTTATACACACAACACCTATATGGAACCTCCATTCCTTTTGGCCGCATATTGTAAGGTATCAGCCTTGCCTGTCGTTCAAAATCATCAGATAAAAAAGCTTTGATTATTCTTACTAAAATCTCTTTTTTTAAGTGTATTGTTTGTCCTGAATTATTCATTTAAAAATTCCTATTATTTTGCGAGTTGTCTGTCTATTTCTGCTATTACTTTTTCTACGGTTGCTTCTGATACAACTTCTTCATTTACTTTAACATATGGTGCTCTTGAATATTCCCAATTAATAGAGCATAATCCCAAACAATTTGAAGCAGCAAGTTCAACTTTATCTCCATACTTTTTGGGAATGATGTCGTGTAATTCTTGCAAATTAGCTCCGCCCATCACAAAACAGGTTGTTCCTGTACATACTTTTACTGTAACCCTTTCCATTTTAACTCCTTTATATAAATTGTACCTCGACTTTTTTTAAATATTTTTCTTCTAATACTTTAGCTATTTGTTTTATAATATTTTTCCTTATCTCAATTTCAATTGGCAAGTTAGGGTCGTAATGAGCTTTGTTCATCTGAGCCCCTACTAAGAAACTTATTACATCAGAATTTAATAAAAAGTTCATCAAAGTTTTTGCGGCATCATCTTCACTCTCACCACTTTGAAGATATTCCAATGTCTTAGTTAGTGTCAGTATCCCTTCTGTAACTAAATCCACTCCATCCATTTTTAATAATCCTGGAAGTTTACCTCTGTTTGTGGACATATCCGCAATAACAGGAATATTTAATTCTCTTGATATTATATTGGCAGTTGTTCCGCCTGAGATAGCTTTTTTACCTTTAAAATCCATAAATGTTTTGGCATAGAAACTGTCTTTTTCACTATGGAAAGGCGGCCCAGTAAATATTAAAGATTCTCTCGGGTCCCTGCAATATATAGATAAAATTGAAGTATCGTCTTTCAACTCTCTTTTTGGCGCTATGAGTTCTACTTGTTTTACTAAAAAATCACTCAAATCTTTAGATGATATTTCAGGGTCTTGTTCTAATTTACGAAGAATTATTTTTATAAGGCCGTTTCGTTCCAAGCCGAGAGGATATTCTTTAGTTCCCATTGCAACTTGTGTTGCACCATCCGAGCAAAAAATAATTCTATCATATTTTTCTAACTGAATATTATAAACTTTCATCTTACGATTTTTAAAATCTTTAGATTGAATTGTCTGATAATCAGGTTTTAGAACCTCAAATTGAGGATTGCCGATGTCATTATATTTACCCCTAATCCAAATAAAATCAGGATTACCCTCTTCAACAATTTTTGCATTGCCGTCCTCAAAACAATCAATCGCAGAAAATGTTGAGTAGCTGATGCCTCTTACTTTACATACTGGTAAAGAATTCATAATAATTTCGCAAGATTTTTCTATATCAAAATGGTTCTCCATAAATTTCAAAAGCATAGTTGAAGTCATACAAGCAAGAATATTTGCCTTTATTCCGCTGCCTAAACCGTCAGACAATACTGCCACGACTCTGTTCATGTTTGGGAATCTGTTTGAAGCAAAATAATCGCCATACGCATTTTGGTTATATTTCTTTTTTTGAGAACAAGCTATATCTATAAACATTATTTCTTATCCTCATTTGAACTTGGATCATAACCTTCGGCAATAGAACTTAAAAGCATCTCTGTTTCAACCATGTGTTCACCGAGTAAACTTGCAATTTCCTGAACAGTCGCAATATTTTTTGTAATAACCTCTCTTGCTTTTTGTGCGATTTTACTTCTGTCCATCTCTGATTTTGTTACATCTGCTATAACTGCGCCTACAAGTTCGTTTTCTTCAATTGTAAATATGCTTATGTCATAGAGTTTATCATCTATTGCGTAGTGTTCTTGGTGAATATCTTTTCCTGTGTCCAAAGCAGATTTAAAAAGTTCCGGGAATGTAACAATTCTGTCAATACAAGCTCCCGTCATACCGTTTTGACGCGAAGCAAATACCTCATACATTTCTTCTGATAAGAACATGTGTTCAAATGCATCATTTGCCTCGACAATTTCTAAATTAGAATCAACAATTACAACTGCTGACGGCATACATCTCAGCATCGCTGCCGCTTTTCTTACTGCAATTTTTCTCATATAAGATACACATTGAGAAGTCTCCGCATCGCCTGCAATAAGAGCATTTACAAACTCTCTGCAGCTTGAATAACCACAACCGGAGCAATTTAATTCGTCTTCTTCAGAATGCTTGCTTATTTTTTTCAAAGCATTTGATACTTGTTCAAGAGAATATTCAATTTTTTTGACCGGAGCAGGATTATATTCTTTTTCTACAACTTTTCTTGGTTCTTTCGGAACAGCTTCACGATATTGAGTATTAGCATAAATATCAGATGTAATCAGAATTCTTGATTTATCACTTGATAAACAAGGCCCGTTTATACATCCGCCTGAACAAGCTAATGCCTCTACAAAAATTTTATTTTCAATTTTATCAGGGTTTATATTTTGCAACGATTTATCAAAATCTTCAAGTGAACTTACCGCAATAAATGTCACATCATCTTTATCTATACCAACTCTTTTAATTGTTTCATTCATTCCGCCTTCAAGAGGATATAAAGCTCCTTCATAGGAACTTTCCGGAACAAATTTGCATGTTTCATCGGGCTCAATTTTTTCTATATCAATAAATTCTTCTTTTATCCAATAGTTTAATTCATCAAAGGTCAAGGCGGCACTCATTAAATCAGGGTGCTCATCCGCTTCGTTTTTCTTCGCTATACATGGACCTATAAAGACAATCTTTATATCCTCTCCAATGGTATCTTTTAAAAGTCCGCAATGTGTAAGAGCCGGAGATGCAACGGGGGTAATACATTTTGCAAACTCGGGCTTGTACATTCTTACATAATCATCTATAACCGGACAGGCAGAAGATATAAATAAACCTTTTTCTGTATTGTTCAACATTTTAGCGGTCTGAATAGAAACTTCCTGTGCTCCAAGTGCTGTTTCAGATACACCTGTAAAACCGAGCTTTTTAAGAACAGCAATCATCTTTTCTTTAGAAATATTATATACACCTGCCCAGCTTGGAGCAAGTGATACATATACTTTTTTACCTGTCAGCATAAGAGTTTTAACAACATCAATGTCATTTCTTACTCGTTTTGCTCCTGCAGGGCAAATCTGAACACAATGTCCGCACGCAATACATTTTTCATTAATAACCGATGCAGAACCTTGTTGTATTCTGATAGCTTTGATATGACAGCCTCTAATACACTTGTAGCAGTCATTACACTCATTTTTTAAAGTATAAACAGGATATTGTTTTTCCATATAACACACTCCGGATATTTTATATTTACTAATTATTTTATTTTTACCTCTTAATATTTACCCCTACCCCTAGTTCAAGTTAATTATTTTTTTATACGAATCCAGGACTTCTTTAATTTTTTCTTTGGTAACATTTGTATATTCTTTATCATTTATTATAATTCTCGGACCTATATCACACTTGTTTTCGCACAATGCACCAACAATTGTGATTTCTGAATCAAGGTTATTTTCTTCAATATATTCTTTTATGTATTCCAAATTTTCCTGATTCCCTTTTGCAAAACAGGCACTTCCCATACATATTTTTATTTCTGTAGTCATATTTATTGTTCCTTATCTTTTATTGTAAATTGCAAAAAATTGCTTATCAAATTTTCATTCCAGACTTTCACGTCATTAGGCAAGTCCAGAACACAAGTTGTAAAGTTCCAAATATATTTAATTCCTGCACCCGCAAGATAATTAGCCACGCCTTGTGCATATTCTCTGGGGACAGTAAGTATTGCAGCCTCCACATTAAGCCTGGAAGCCAAATTTCCAACTTTTGAAATATCAAAAACCTCTTTACCGTTGATTGTAGTGCCTACTTTCTTAGGATCTTTGTCAAATAATGCAAGAACATTTAAGCCGTAATCTTTAAAACTTTCGTACTTTGCAAGTGCAGAACCTAAATTACCTGCTCCTACAACAAAAATATCTTTTGTTTGTTTGAACCCCAAACATTCTTCAATTTTACGCTTAAGTTCTTTAACTTCGTATCCGACTCGGCATTTGCCTTGATTATCTAAATATTTCAAGTCTTTTCTTACCTGAGAATTGTCAATTTTTAAAAGATTCGCAAATTTTGTACTTGAAACATATTTTTCATCTTCTCTCATGTCTTCAAGTATAAAGTGATACATTGTTAATCTGTTTATAACTTTTTCAGGAATATTCATTTTTTAATCCTATTTATTTTATTATACAAAATTTTTCTTAAAAAAGGAAAGGTTAAAGGCTATGCAAGAGTATGGTAGAGCATAGCCCTTTGACCAATTTAGACAATTCTGTTTCTATACTATTCCTTCGTATGCATCAAGGAATATTTTCTTGATTTCACTCATAAGCGGATATCTTGGGTTAGCGCCTGTACATTGGTCATCAAATGCTCTTTCTACCAATATATCCAAGTTAGCCTTGAATTCGGCTTCATCAACACCAAATTCTTTAATTGATTTTGGTAAGTTGATTTCTGTCATAAGTTCATCAACTGCTTTAATCAATAATTCCACCTTTTCATCATCATTTTTACCGCCCAAACCAAGTTCATCAGCAATTTGACCATATTTAGTCTTAGCACATGGGAATTTGTATTGCGGGAATATAGCCTGTTTTGTAGGTTTATCAACCGCATTGAATTTGATGATTTGCCTGATTAATAATGCGTTAGCAACACCGTGAGGAATGTTATACATAGCACCAAGCTTGTGAGCCATTGAGTGACACAAACCTAAGAATGCGTTAGCAAATGACATACCTGCAATAGTTGCTGCATAGTGCATTTTTTCTCTTGCAATCGGGTCATTAGCACCCTCTTTGTATGAACGAGCTAAATATTTGAATACTAATTTTGTTGCTTCTAAAGCATTTGAATTTGTAAAGTTTGTTGCCATACAAGAAACATAAGCTTCAAGTGAGTGAACAAGTGCGTCAATACCTGATGCAGCAGTTAAGCCTTTTGGCATACCGTCAACAAAATTCGGATCAACAATTGCCATATTAGGTGTTAGAGCATAGTCAGCAATTGCGTATTTGTAGTGAGTTTTTTCATCCGTAATAATTGAGAACGGAGTAACCTCTGAACCGGTACCCGAGGTGGTTGGAATACAAACCATTGTAGCTTTTTGTCCCAAATCAGGAATTTGGCAGATACGTTTTCTGATATCCATAAATCTCATTGAAATATCAGCAAAGTTTGTATCAGGTTGTTCATATAACAACCAGATAATCTTTCCTGCGTCCATAGGAGAACCGCCGCCTAACGCAATAATTACATCAGGCTCATAAGGCTTAACTATTTCCATTGCCTGTTTAACAGTTGCGATTGTAGGATCCGGTTTAACATCAAAGAATACTTGATGGTCAATACCGATTTCATCCAATATCTTTGTAATATTTTCAACAGCACCCGAATTGAATAAGAAGCGGTCCGTAACAATGAATGCTCTCTTTTTACCTTTTAATTCTCTAAGTGCCAAATCTGTTGCACCGCGTTTGAAATATACTTTCGGAGGAACTTTGAACCATAACATATTTTCTCTCCTTTCAGCTACAGTTTTATAATTCAATAAGTGTTCTACACCAATATTCCCGGATACTGCGTTACCACCCCAAGAACCGCAGCCTAAAGATAATGACGGTTCAAGTTTAAAGTTAAATAAATCACCAATACCGCCTTGTGATGAAGGTGAATTGATTAAAATTCTGCAAGATGGCATTTTTTCTGCATATGCATTAATTCTTTCTGACTTTCTTTCATCAGTGTAAAGAACTGAAGTATGAC
>JAJJKW010001840.1:0-27105 GCA_023805745.1 Isotricha sp. YL-2021b | reverse complement strand
ATCCCCATTATAATTTTTGAGGATGATTTCTTAAATACCAATAAAAATATATTATTTAATTTATTGGATTATTTTATTTTATTTTTTTCAATTAAATTACCTAATTATAATAAAATATAAGATAACAAAGGAAATAAAAATTAATAAATAATCTAATGATAAAAAATTTGATTAATAAATCCTATATAAATTAAAGTTAGTATAAAAGGGGATATTATCTTTGATATTTATTTTTTTTATTCATTAAATTTATAAATAATTGAATAATTTTAATTTCTCTAAACCTTTTTATACTTTTAAAAAAATAATAATTTTAATTTAATTAAAAGGAAAAACAATAAATAAAACTTTAAAAAATTCTTAAAAAATAATTGACTAAATAATTGAAAATAAATTTTTTTAAATGATAATTATAATATTATATTAAAATGAGTAGTAATCATCAAGACAAAGAAATTTTAAATAAACTCTTTTTTAATAAGTATTTAACTGTTCAAAAATTAGGAGAAGGTTCTTTTGGAATGATATATAAAGCAAAATTCAAAGATGAAGAATATGCTTTAAAATTTGAAAATAGAAAAAGAGGTCAAAGTCTTCTTCAATCAGAAGCATATATAATGAGTTATTTAAAAGGACGTAAGAATATAAAATATAATAAAAATTATAGCTGGGATTCCTTTTGTAAAATCTTTTGGATATAGTGGAGATTATAATATATTAGTGATGGAACTTTTAGGAAAATCATTAGAAGATATTTTTGAATCTTTTCAAAATAAAAAATTTTCAATAAAAACAACATGTATGTTAGGAATTCAAATGGTAACAATATTAAAATATATACACGATAAACATATAATACATAGAGATATAAAACCAGATAATTTTGTGACAGGTGTAAATGAGAGAAAAAAATTTATATATTTATTAGATTTTGGTTTAGCAAAAAAATATAGAAGTAGTAAAACATTACAACATCATCCAATGACTCAAAAAAAAAAATTAACAGGAACAGCAAGATATGCTTCAATTAATGCTTTAAAAGGTTTAGAACAAAGTAGAAGAGATGATTTAGAATCAGTTGGTTATGTTTTAGTATATTTTCTTCAAGGAAAATTACCTTGGCAAGGATTACCTGTTAAACCCAAAGAAGATAGATATGCTAAAATTATGGAAAAAAAAAGAGATACTAATCCTGAAGATTTATGTAAAGGTTTACCAAAAGAATTTCAAACTTATGTTGAATATACTAGAAATTTAGGATATGAAGAAGAACCACAATATGAAATGTTAAAAAATTTATTTAAAGAAGTTTTAAATAAAGAAAATTTTGAAATTGATTATATTTATGATTGGACTTCCCCAAATGAAAATGTTAAAAAAAATGAAAGTACTTCTGGAAATGATGATGATAAAAAAGATAATAATAATGGAGATGATGAAGATAATAAAATTATGTTGAAAAGTAAAGATAATGAAAATGATAATGAAAATGAAAATAATGATAATAATATAAGAGCTGAAACTAAAAAAAATAAACAAATTATGGTTGTTAATAATTATGTTAATCATGTAAATAATATTGTTATTAATAATAATAGTTCTGAAAAAGAAGAAAAAGAAAAAAATAAAATAAATAATGTTTCAAAAAAAAAAAGTAGTGGTTTCGTTAATTTTAATTCAAATCATGTTAATACACTTAATGCAAGAAATGTATTAGATGGAATTTCTCCAAATCATGAAATGCCAACTAATTTTAAAAATATTCTAA
This sequence comes from Isotricha sp. YL-2021b, assembly GCA_023805745.1. NCBI lineage: Eukaryota > Ciliophora > Litostomatea > Vestibuliferida > Isotrichidae > Isotricha > Isotricha sp. YL-2021b. The sequence continues at coordinate 25,337 of JAJJKW010001840.1, read as the reverse complement.
CTAATTCAAATTTATATGAGATAAATCATGAACATACAATTGAAACTAAAAATAAAGAATATAAATCTAATAAATGTTGTGATATTATATTTTCTGATTATAGCAATAATAAGAAAGAAAAAGAAGTTAATAATAATTTACATCATGAAAATGATGAAATGATAATTCATAATAGTAAAGAGTCAACTAAATGTTGCTATATATTTTGATAATTATTTTGTTTAATGGAAATATTTGTTTCCATCTAAATAGAGTTATATATATATATATATATATTAATATATATAAGTTTTATAATATAATTATATATATATCTGATATTTTGAAAATTTGAAAAAGTTTTTTTTCAAAAAAATGTAAAATTATTTTAATTATTTAAAAATATTTGAATAAAAAAAATGTTTTAAAAAAAAATATCAAATTAATTGTTCAAAAAATTATCTAAAAATAAAGAAGAAAAATGTCAAAAAAGCCAAATTATAAAAATGGATTATTGTAAAAATAAATAGATAAAGATTATTGTCCTTATAACCATAATATGTAGATTTAGATTTATTTAAAAATGAATTATAAAAAAATCATATATTATATTTTTTTAATAGTTTTTTATATGCAATTTTTATATAATGAAAGGAGTCTTATAATAACTATTATTTAATTCTTCTATTAATTAACAATTCAAGTAATGTTAGTGAGGATGATGATGAATTTATTTGATTAATTTTATAATTTGAAATTAATAATTTAAAATAATATATTTTATGAATGATAATTTCGTAAATAAGATGAAATTACCATCTGAAAATTTTATTCTAAAATATTTTTGTTATTATAAATATTTTTTCCATCAAAAACAGTTAGCTCATGATTAAGATATGATTTTTTTAGTTAATAAATGTTTAGATTTAAAAGAAACTAACTTAATTTATTTTAAATTCAAAATTATTGATTTGAAATAAAAAAAGAATTCATAAAATTACTTTAAAAAACATCTTTTACAAATTTAAATTTTATTAAAAAAAATTAAAAAAGAAAAATTAAATGTGTAAAAAAATAACTGTCCAAAATTTTATTTAAAAAATCATAAAATAGAGTAAGTTATTTATTATATATTTTTATTTTATTTTTTCTCTAAAGAAAATTTTTTTATTATATTATGATTAATTTTTTAAATTAATATATAAATATTTAAACAGTGAAAGTAAATTATTAATAAAAAATATTAATAAATAACGAGCTTGTATACAATAAAATAAATAAATTATAAAATATATTCTAAAGTATCTTTTAATACATATAACATAAGATTCCTTTAAAAATTAAATTTTTTTAATTAAATATCAAAAGGTTTATCACTTTTATCAAGAATATCATCATTTTCAAAGAAATAATATATTTTTTTTTGTTTAATTTTAATTGTTTTTCCATATTTTTTAGTTTTTTTCTTTTTTTTACTTCTACTTCCAAAAAATTGACTATTAGCAATTCCTCTTTTTTTCCTTGTTGCCAAAGTAAGAATATTAAATTCACTATTATCTTCTAATAAATCAAAAGAAATTAAATCAAGATTAGAATCACCAATAAATTCTTCAATTGTAATTTGAAAAGGTCCTTGTTTTTCTCCTATAACATATTTTCCAACCATTTCTTCTTTTTTATTTGGTGTAAGTGAAATAAATCTTCCTAATCCATGTTTTTTATCTTTTTGAAAAAAACCAAAATAATTATCATTTGAAATTTGATTAGTTTTTTCACCATGAATATATAATCCAATAAAATCTTTTAAATTATTATTATCAAAAAATCCTTCATAAATATCACCACTTCTAAATTCAACTTTTCCATATAAAAAAAATTTTTTTCCTTGTTTAAAAAATCCTTCATATCTTTTTAAAAAAAAATTATCAGTATATTGTATAATACCATAACCATCCATTTCCCCATTTTGAAAGACTCCTTTATAAATAAAGGAATATTTTGCATTATGAATTGATTTTTTTAATATTCCATCTCCATTTTCTTTTCCATTAATAAAATTACCATTATATACATATGAAATATTTGGTTCATATCTATCTTTTTTTACATTATATATATAAGAATATGAAGAATACATTCCATTTCCAGTATATTTATGAAATTGAGGATCTAAATCTCCTTGAAATTTATTAAATATTATTATTGAAGTATTTGCATTTTCTTTTGAATGAAAAGATATTTTTCTTAATAAATATTCTTTTCCTTCTATATTATTTTCAAAAATATAATGATATTGTTCTCCAGAAAGAAAAATATTTCTTCTAAAAATTCCTAAATTTATTTTCATTTCAAAACCAATTAAAACATTAGAATTTACTCTATTTTGAATAATATTTGATGAAATTGAAATTATTGAAATTTCTATTCCATAACCAGATTTATTATCTTTAATCCATTCACCTGCATAATAAGAAAATTTTATTATATTATTATCATCTTTACTTTCATCTTGCCAAAAAATTCCTATTCCATGTTTATAACCATAACGAAACATTCCTTCATAACAATTATTTCCTTCAATATCAATTAAATTACCAAAACCATTAAATAAATAAGTTGAATTATCATATTCTCCATTATATAAATATTTCATTTTTATAATATTATTTTTTTCTTTTTCCTTTTCCTTTTCTTTTTCTTTTTCCTTTTCTTTTTCTTTTTCTTCAATATTCTCTTCTGAATCTTCATTTTGAATATCACTAGTTGAAGAATTTGAAAAGAGAAATGATGGTCTTTCAGTATCTGGATAAACTCTTATTTTTTCATTATTTTCTTCTTCTTTTTTTATATATGATTCTTCTATTTCTTTATTTTCATTTCTTAATTTTGATAATTCATTTCTTATTATATCTATATCAATACTATAAAAATCCTCAGTTTTAGAAATAAAATTATATTTTTTCATTATATATAGAAAATAAAATTTTTTAATGAAATCTCTTAATTCTCCTTTTAGAAAAACATCTTGACCTAATAAAAATTCATCTGTATATAAAACTAATAAATAACTAGTATTTAATCTATTATATTCTCTTAATTTTCTTGGAATTTCATTTGAAGGTGTATCTATACAAATTTTTAATAAATTTTTAATATCTGTTTCAAATAATTTTCTATCATTATCAGTAATAAAATCATCAAAATTAACTCCAAAGAATTTATTTTTATGATTAAGTTCATAAGTGATTTGATTAATAAATTTTTTAACAGCTCTTGGATTATTATTTTTAAAATTACTATATTTATTTATAGAATTTTTCATTGATGATTCATTATTATCATTCGGAGTAGGAGTTACTTCTAAATTTTTTAGAAATTCAATTAATTTTGTATAAAAGTTTAATTGAGATAACATTGTAATTTGAACATAATGAGAAGTAATAAATTGTCTAATACTAATAAAATCATTTAAATTATTTAAAATACTTGGATATTCTAAAATTTTTTCAGATGTTTTTCCTTCTATATTTGCTGTTATTTCTGGAGTTGTTTGTGAAAGTCCATTTACTATATTCATAAATGTGAATATTAATTTATCTAATCTTTCTGAATAATAAGTTTTAAAATGTATATTTGCTTTTTTTGAAGTTTTACTATTATATTTTGTTTTAAAAAAATTCTTATATAATTCCTGTTGAACATGATTTATAAAATTCATTTTTCCTTTCAATTTTTTATAATAATTTATAAAATTTACAATTATTTCACCATAATATAAAAAATTTCCTTTTAAAGAAGTATAAGGAAGATTTTCATGAAGATGAATGGATTCATATTTTTTAATTGTATCTTCTTCTAAAGTTTTTATTTTTCTGTTTAAATCATAAATATATTGCAATCTTCGATTAGAACAATTTCCCATTAATAATTTTATTGTTTGAATTAAGTATGAATAATAATAATTTATTAAATAATTTTTTAAAATTTAAAATTAAATTAATTTAAATGTCAATTTTAGATAATTATACTAAAATTAAAGAAAAAGATTGTTCAAATTGTCAATTATTTAAAAAGCAAAAACTCAAAAAAAATAATACTTTCAAAGATAAAAATAAAAAAAATGATAATGTTTTTTATGTTCCAAATGAAAAAAAAATCAATCAAGATGATAATTTTATTCTTGCTTTCTCTGAATTTAAAAAAATTAAATCATTTAGAAATAAAAAAAATGAATTTGATTTAAAAAGATATAATACAACTTCAACTTCAAATATAAATAATAATTTATTACCAATAAATAAAAATTCTGAAAATTTATTTTTAAATAATATTGATAATTTAGAAAAAAATGATATGAATGATTTATTTAAACCATTTGATCTGTGTAATTTAAATGAAAAAAAATTTTATTTGACAGAAAGAATTGAATCAAAAACTTTAATTACAGAAACTAATTTTTCTGAATGTATTTCTGATGAATTGATAAATAAATTAAATTTTGAAAACTTAGAACATTGTCAACAATTATATGATAATTTATCATTTTTAATAAAAAGGAGAGATTTTAAAAAGGATTTTTTAGTTATTAAAATTTTTACTTATGATTACATCCAATTTATATTTAATGATGATTTAAAATTAATTATAGAAAATTTTCCAAATGTTTTAGAAATAATGAAATTTTTTTTTTATCAAATTTATTTATTTTTATCATTTTTATACTCTGATATTCAAAAATTAGAAAAATTATACTTTCCTTATATGAATATTTTAAATTATTCATCTCAGAATTTTATTATAATAAAAAAAATATTAAAATCCAATCAAAAACAAGATGAAAAAGATATGATTTCATTAAAAAAGAAAAATAAAATAATTAAATCATTTCTTTCAATAATAAATCCAACTTTACCATCAAAAAAAGAACTTGAAAATTATTTATTGAATGAATTAGAAAATGAAAATAGAATTAAAAAAATAATCTCTGTTTTAAAGCAAAATTCAAATTTATTAGAAAATTTGAAAGATATTGAAAAAAAAACTGTTGAATATATAACAGATAAGTTAAAAAAATATTCTTTAAAACAAATTATTGAAAAAAAATATAACTATACATTAATAATAAATTTAGAGCATATTTTAGTAAATTATTTTGAAGAAGGTGAAAATTCTTTTGTTCAAGTAAGATTTGGGACAGAAGATTTTTTTGATAATTTATCAAAATATTTTGAAATAATTATTATAAGTAACTATAAAAAAGAATATACAAAAACTATTATTGATACATTTGATCCTAATAAAATATTAATCTCTAGTATTATTAATAAAAATTCAAATGAATTCATTGATTTAAATTTTATAGGAAGAAATGAAAAAAAAACTATAATAATTGATTTTGAATATAATAATTTTCCTTTTCATAAATCAAATACAATTAAAATTAAAAAATTTTATGGAAATGAAAAAGATAAAGAATTATTAAAATTAAAAAAAGAATTAATAACAAATTTCCAACATAAAATTGAAGATGTTAGGGTTATTATAGGAATAATAAATATGAATTATAATTGATAATCCTTTTTTTAATAATATATAAGTAATTTTGATTTTTCTCATTTTTAAAATTATTATTATTATTTAAATGTAACAAAATAAATTAAATATATTATTTATTTATACTATTATCTATAATTTTTCCAAAAAATGAATTTGGTAAAGAATTAGTTTTAGGAAAATTTATATTATAAGAAGTAATACCTCCATTAAATGTTCTAATCATAGGAGAAGGGCATCTTTTAATAAGTTTTTGTTGAAATTTTTTTTTCTTTCCTTTTATATTTTTGTCTTCAATTGCAGTTGAAGGTCTTTTTATTCCATCATTATTTAATGTTAATTTTCTTTTAAATAAGTTATTCTTTATTGAGGAATTATAAGCTGAAATAATCGAATTTTTTTTTAAATCATTTGTTAAATTTATTGGATTCTCAAAATTTGTTTTTGAAAAAGAAAAATCTTGTATTTTATTCAATAAATTTATATTCCTTTTTTTTATTATTGGTTGTACATTTTGATAATTAGAATTAAAAATTGAATTATTACTGTTAGAAAAATAATTATAATTTAATCCTAAATTATATAAAATTTCTTTTTCTTTTTTGACATTAATACTAGAATTATCTTTTAATAAATTTAAGTTTTCAAAAAATGGAATTTCTTTAAATCCAAAAGGTGTTTTAATATTATATGGTTTAAAATTATCTAAAAAAAGATTTTTATTATAATGTTTTGGTGATACTTTCAAAAAAAAATTATTTTGTTTAGCAAACTTTTTATTAGAAAATCTTTCACTATTACTATTATTCATTATTTGATAATTATTTTCAGTGACAGGAACTTTAATAACTTTAAGATTTTCATTTTTATTTTTTGGTTTTTTTGTATTTTGAAGTGTTCTTATTTTAATTTCAACTTTCTCTTTTTCTTTATTATTTATTATATTCTCATTAATATTATCTTCTTTATTATCTGATTTATTCTCATTAATATTATCTTCTCCATTATTATAAATATTTTTATTAGACCAATTTTTTATACTACTTTTTTTAGGTTTCATTAATATATGATTTGTTATTTCTTTTTTTATTTTTTTATAATATAAATCTTTTTCTAAATCAATAGAGACTAAATTACTTTTTATATTAACTTTATCTTTCCATTTAATATTTAATTTATTCTTCTTTTTTTCTTGAATATCATTTTCTATTTTTAGTTTATCATTAGAATTAGAAGATCTTAATTTGAAAGGAAGGGTATTAACATAAGTATTTCTCATAATTTTTTCTTCTGAATCTCTATTATTTTGTTCTTCCCTCCAATTTATTGATTTTTTAACTTTTGAAAATTTATTGATTTTCTTTTCAAATTCATTTAATTGATTCATAAAATATTTAGGAATTACAACTTTTGCTTTTTTACTTATAATATAATCAATACATTTAATAACTGACCAATTATATTTTTTCATTAAATATATTATAACAACAATACAACATCTATCTTGTCCTTTAATTGAAAAAATTAAAATTCCTTCTCCATTTTTTTCAGCATTTTCAATAAAATTCATTATTTTAAAAATATTTTCTTCGGAAGAATCAAATAAATTTTGATTTGGACTTTCAGTCCAATTTAAATTTAAATACTTTATATTTATATATTCTAAACTACTTAACCCTTTATTATTTGTTGTATTTATTATATGAGTAATTTTAAATTCTTCTATTAACTCTCTATTAGTTCCTGTTGCTATATCTCCAATAAATAAAGAATCCTTTATTTTAGTTATATTTAAAGAAAATTGGAGACTTGTCATTTATTTAATATTATTTAATTTAAAATCTAATTTCATTTATTTTTAAACTTTTTTGCTTATGATGATTAATTAAAAGAAAACAAAAAAAAATAAAAAAAATTTGAATTTTCTCTTAAATTATTGATTTTAAAAAGTAATAAATTTTAATCTATCCATTTTTTTAATAACTAATTTTTTCTTTTTCTAAATATTAAATAAATGGATACTCCTTTTATGAGATCTCAAAGTTGTAAAATTTCTGATAAATATAGAGATATTGAAAAAATAAGTTTATTCGATTCAGAGTATTTTATTGAAGAAAAAGAAAATACAGGTGGAAGTACAACTTATGAAAAAACAAACTTTAAGTTTAAACAATATAAAAGTGAATTTGATGCATTAAATGAAAGAAAAGAAGAAGATACTTTAAAAATTTTTCAAAAAAGTAAAAAAAATAAATTAAAATTATCTTATGGAACTAATTCAATAGAAAATTTAGAGTATACTCAATATGTTTTATTATTAATTTTTTTCTTTGTATTATATTTAATACTTCGTTTATATAAAGTCCATCAATTAATATTAGTTTTTGCAGCTTTTATTTTAGCTTCTTATTTATTTAGAAATAATAAAAATGAGGATGAATATCAACCTCTTTTGAATTTAAGTGAAATTCAAGAAAAGAGAGATAATTTTTTTGACGAATCAATTCTCTCTCAATCTTTGTTAAATATTTAGGTAGTAAATTAATTAATTATTTTTTTAAAATATTTTTATTTTTAATTGACAAATTTTTATTTAACAATAAAATAGATAATATAAACTATTATTATTATAATTGTTTTTTTCTTAAAACAAATAAGGAAATGTCAACAAAAAATTTAAAAATAAAAAAAGGTAAAAAATTTCGTCCAAAGTAAAATATAATAAATTTATAAAACTATAGAGGAACATATCATATTTTAAAAAGACTAATAGAGTCAAATATCTATAAAGTTCATTCTAGGAAAATTAAGGTTTTAGGAACTGAAGAAGAAACAGAAGAATTATTTTTAGAAATTCAAAAAACTAATAATAAAGATTCTTTAAAAATATTTTTAATATTAAAAAATATCGAAAATTTTAAATATATGATTAAATATTATGGAATCCCAGAAGATATTTTCATAAAAGCAATTCCATTTTTAGAACATATTCAAAAAAAAAAAAAACAAAAAATTTATTCAATTGGAGATATAAGTGATTTTTTTTATATTATAATAAAAGGAAGTATTTATATTGAAGAAAAAGGTGAAATTATTAGAGGAATTCAAGAATATCATGAAAAATGTATTTTAAAGGAAGGATTTTGTTTTGGTGAATTTGAAATTATGCATGATTTAAATAGAACTTGTAATGCATATGCAAATGAAAATTGTGATCTATTAGGAATTAAAAAAGAAAAATTTATAAAGATATTATCAAAATATGTTTTAAAAAGTCAAAATGAAATAAAAAATTTAATAATAAATTTCATACCTTGTTTTAAGCAAATGTCAAATCAGAAATTTTTTTTATATTTTAATGATTTCATTTTAGAAAAAATAGTAAAACAAAATTATATATATAAAGAAGGAACAGAAGCAAATTCTCTTTTTTTAATTTTACAAGGAAGAAGTAGATATGTTAAAAATGGAACAAATTTATTATATTTAGGAATAAATGATTTAGTTGGTTTAGAATCAATTGATTATGAACCTGAATCAAATGAAAATCCAATTTATCAATCTTCTTTAATTGCAATTGATGATTGTTATATTATAAAAATTAGAATTTATTCTTTAGGAAATTTTAGATATAAAGTAAGAAGGCAATTATCATCTTTTAAAGAAGATAAAAATAATTTATTTAATAAATTAATTGAACAAGGGAAAAAAGAAAAAGAAAAATTTAAAATTTCTTATAGAGAAGATGTATTTAAAGAAAATATTAAAGAATCCATTAAAAAATTACCTATTGATAAAATTAAACAATATTTTTATCTTCCTGGGGAATTAAAAGAAAATAAAAAAAAATTAAATACTCGATTTTTAAGTTTAAAAATTAATACCAATAATGAAGAAACTTACAAATTTAATACAATAAATAAAGAATTATCAAAAAGAATGAATACTAAAACAAATTTAAAAACTCTTACACAATATAATAGTGATAATAAACTTTTATTTAATAATAAAAAAGAATTTATGACATTATCAGATAGAAAAATATTAGAAAAAAAAGAAAATAAAAAACATATAAAAACTTTAAGTGATGTTGATATTGATGTTTTACAAAAAAGTATTGGAATAAGAACAAATGTATTAAAAAATATTAAACATAGGAATATAAAAAATTTTACTATAAATACAGGTGATTTTAATTTACCATTAATAACAATGTATAAAAGTCAATCTTATAAAAATAAATTAAAACAAACGTTTTTATAAAAATCTTAATGAAATAATATTATTCTATTCTATTATATAGAATTATTTATAAACTATATATGAAATAAATAAATATTAGAAAATTATAAACAAAGTTTTTTACTAATTTAATAATTTATTTTATTATAATTCTTTTAACACACGAAAAAATTTTTTATAATATACTAATACAAAATTTTTTTTTACTAAATTACAATCTACTATTTTCCTTTTTCTTTTGTATCTTCCATTTTTTGCCTTCTTTTTTCCATTTCAATTCTTAATAATTCTCTTTCTTTTTCAATATCCATTTTTCCTTCTGTCATCCATTTATCCATTCTAATTTCTTCAATATTTTTTATTCTTTCATTAATATTTAATGCAAAAAATTTATTCATTAATTCTTTAAAACTTTTAGTTAGTTCAAAACTTTTGATTGGTAAATCATTCCAAAAAGCATCATAATTTCTTCTAAATATTTTTCTATATAAATTATCAGTTCTTTTAGTAGTTGTAAAAGGTTTAAATCCAGTAACAATTATAAACAAAGTTACTCCTAAAGAAAAAATATCAGATTTAATTGGATCAACATCTCTATTCATATAAACTTCTGGTGGTAAATAACCATTTGTTCCATAAGTACTAAATCTTACTTCATTATTATTATTTGGAAATATTTCAATAGCAAAACCAAAATCAATTAATTTCATTTGATAATTTGAAGAAACTAAAATATTTTCTAATTTTATATCTTGATGTGAAATTCCATTTTTATGAATTATTTCTATTGCATTTAATAATTGCTTAAATATAATTCTTCCAATAATTTCACCAAAACCTCTTAAATTATTATCTATATTTAAATAATTTGATAACATTCCATTTTCTGAATATTCAAAAATATGATATAAAACTTGAAAAGATTTTTGAGATTTTGATTTAATTAAAGTATCTTTTCCTGAATCATAATATTTTATTATATAAGGAGAATTTGGTAATTTTTTATTTATATGTCCTTCTTCAATAAACATTTTATGATCATAAGTTTTTTTACATATTTTTATTGCAAATAATATTTTTTTTGAGGTTGAATCTATTTTTCTACCACTATAAACTCTACTTGAAAGTCCTTTTCCTATTTTATTATATAAAATATATTTATTTCCTAACACACCATATAAATCAGGTGATATTAACTTTATTTTTGATATAAGAAAATTATTGTTTAAGTTTTCAGTATTATCCACCATGAAGTTTATTGTTAATTCACTAATTATTTAATAAATTTTTTTCTACTTTAATTATTATACATTAATTGGAAATATGTATAAAATATTATATAAATTTAATTAAATAAAAATAAAGTCTTTTAAATTATTATTTCTCTTTTTTATAAAACTAATTCTATTTTAAAGTTTGTTTTATTTTTATACTTTTTTTGTACAAAGTTATAATTTTCAGGAAGATTTACTTTAATCAAATTTCCCCCAGTTACAGAATATTTATCAACAAAACAAAATATAGAAATATGTGAATGGCAAATAAAAATATTATCATTATTATTATTAGATTTAATTAAGATACTTCCTTTCATACTTGTATTAGTGTTATTTCTTATATTTTTCATTTCCCAAATAATTTCTTTATTTTTTTCATCCAGATTAAATTTTCCATAACTTCCTGCAAGATTAATATTTTTTATTTCTGCTAATTTATCATTTTCAATATTAATATTTATTTTAATGACTACATCTTGGATTTCATAACTTTGTTCTTTAATTTTTTTTTCTTTTAACTCCAAAAACATATTAATTTTATCATTTGTAACAGAAGAATTGCAATTAATTGAAAAAGGTAATTGAATAAAAGTATTTTCTAATATTGGAATCATTTTTATTATAGTAAATTTACCATGTTTACTTTTTAAATCAATTGTTTTTTTTTTTATTATATCTTTTCTTTTTGTAGTCACATTTTCATCAATACTAAAGGATAACATTTGATATGGTATATTTAACAACATATTTAAAGGAATATTTTCTTCTACAATACAATTTGCAATTATTTCACTAAAGCATTTATTATTTATTATATTACATTTTTTATCTAAAGTAACTGTTAAATTATCAATGTAATCAAAGAATATAGTATCAATTTGATTTATATCTTCATCTTTATACATATAATTTTCATTTTTATTTAATTGTAAATTTGATAAATAATTTTTCAAAACATTCGAATTATAATTTTTGGCTATTCCCATTATTTTTTCACTTATTTTATCTTTTATTCCATAAGGAGATGTTAATGTTGAAAGAATATAATTTTCTGTGAAATTAGGCACACCTTTTGTTAAAAAATGATCAATCATTAATAAAATTAAAATTATATTTTCCCTTATTAATGTTTTATTTGGATGTTGGTTGAATGCATATTTTAAAGTTTTATGAATTGTGTTCAATATTAAATAATAAGATGGAACATAAATTTCAGATTCTGAAGTAATTAAAATATATATTAAATCATAATTATTTCTTTTAGTTAATTCTTCTTTTATAGGAAGAAAAATTATGAGTTTATTATCAATTTTATATAAAGGAGAATAATTTTCTATTTTATTGTTCAAAAAAACATCACTGATATTTAAAATAAATTTTTGAATTAATTCTTTATCATTGGAATTCACATATTCTTTATTTAATAAAATTTCTTTTGATTTTAAACTAATAATAAAAAACGATTCCATTAATTTAAATATTTAATTCAAAAAAATAATTTAATTTGAAGATAAAAAAATTGTTAATTTAATTATAAGCATATTTTTAAATTAATTAAGTTTTTTTATCATTTTGATTTCTCAAAACCTAGAAATATATATAAAAGTAAGAATAAATATACATTATATAAAATAGAAAAAACTTAGTAAAAGAAAGTAAACAATATGAAAAATTAAAATTATCATAAATAAAAAAAAAACTTAAAAAATAAAATCAAAAATTTTTTGATGTATAATAAATAATAAGAATATATTTATTATCCTAAATTTTAATTATAGATTTTTAATTAATAATATTATAAAAAATTTTAATTTACATTTTTCCTCCAATTTTTTTTAATAATAAGTGCTTTTATTATGTTTTCCAATTTTATCTTTACTATTTTCTGATAATGTCCCCCTACTTGAATTATTATTTCTTTGTGCCTGTATTTTATAAAAAAGATTATTTTTAGGATTAGAATTATTTACATTTATAACTAAAATATTATTATTCATTTCCATTGATTTATTCGAACTACTATCATCATTTTTATTTTCATCATAAGGACTTTTATTCTCTTCTTTTGTAATCAAATCTACTTTTTTTTTATAATAATCAGAATAATTTTCTATTTTCCTTGTTTTTTTCTTATTTGAATTATAATTATTTTTTGAACAACTTCTACTAAATTTTTTATTACCATCACTATGATTTAATTTTTTTTGAATATTTTCATTTTCTTGTGTTTTAACATGATTATTAAATTTATTTTTTCTTTGAGATAAAATATTATTTCCTTGAATATTTAAATTATTTTTTTTTTTAAAATGAGAATTATTTTTTCTATTATTTGGTAAAAAATGTTCAGAACTTTTTTGAGGTAAAGGAATTTTTAATTTTTCATTTATATGATTTGGGGATTTTATATTAAAATTTTGATTCATTTGTGAAACAATTTTACTATTACTTATTTTATTAAATTCTTTTGGAAAATAATTTTCATATCTATTATTATTACTTGGGATATCCATTTTTCCTAAAACTAATGGTTCTTGTGGTAAATTTTCAAATAAACTTCTTTTTGAATTTTGATTTATATATTTATCATTTATTTTATCTTTAACTTGTTTTTTTGGATATTGTTGAATGGTATCTTCAAAAAAATTGATTTTTTCTTCTAAATATTGAGTTTTAAGAGTATCTTTTCTTGAATCAAATTTATTTTCTATTTGATTTGTGTTTTCATTTTTTTCTTTTTTATTACTATGATTATTTGGAGAAGCAAAATTATTTGGAGTTATATTTAAAAGAGTAGAAAAATTTATATCTTTAGTTTCATTTTGTTGTCTAAATTTATCTTGATCATATTCTTCAACTTGAGTAACTTCAATATCATTTTTTTGTGTAAGAGAAATTAAACTTTTTGATTGTTGTAAATTTGGATTTATCATTGATTCAAAAAGAGAAGTTTTATCTTGAAATAAACTATTTCCTCCTGTTTCAGGATTATGTTCTATTTTAAAATCATCTTTTGGATTCAATTCAATTAATTCTTTTAATTCTGTATTATTTTCTATATTAAAATCTGTTTCTGTATTTAAAGTTACTTCATTTTTTGTTATTTTATATTCATCTGTATTTACTACGTCAAATTCAGATGAATTTATTAAATTATTATTATTATTTTGTTTATTTTGATTTTGTAATTTTTGTTGTTTTGTTAATCCTTTTAAATTACTATTTATACTACTTATACTTGAAAATAATTCATTATTTCTTGAAAATTCTTTTTCTTTTTCTTCTTCTTTTTTAGGTATTTCTTTTTCTTCTATATTTTCAAATTTTTTATCTTCATATATTGGAAAATTTTCAATATTACTTTCTTCTTCTATTAAAAATGATGTTTGAACTTCATCATTTTCTTTTAAATTATCATTATCTTCATTTTTTTTAATATTAATGTCATTATTATTATCATCTTGATTCTGAATATTAAATTGAATAATATTATTATGTTCTAACATTTGTTTTCTTCTATTAACTATATTTACTAAATCTTGATAATTTAATCCAGAAATTTCTTTTTGATTTTTAATAAAATTAATATGACTATTGTTATTATTTTCGGATGAAGTAATCAAATTATTTTCATCAAAATATGTGGCTCTTGAATTTAAAATTTTTGAATCACCATTTGTCAAGGCTCCTGTATTATTTGATGATAAATTTTTATTTAAAAATTTTTTATAATTTTTTTTGTTATCTAAAATTATATTATGTTTTTTTATATAATATATTTTATTAGCTTCATCTAAATTATTTCCTTGAGAATTTGTTAAATTATGATTTTTTAAATTATTGTTATTTCGATTTGAATAAAAATTATTTATTTTATTAAATGTATTTGAATGAGGTTCAACTAATTTTACTGGATTTTTATTTTTATTCAACTTATATTTATGAGGGTCATTCGTACTTATAGAAAATTTATTTGGATGAATATATGAAGGTGTATAAGTTATTTTCATTTTTAAAATTAAAATTAGATAATTATTTTTATTATAATAAAGTCATTTTTTTAATGTTATTTATTCAAAATATATTAATTAAAATTATATTATTCTTAGAATAAATTTTCTTTATTATAATATTTTGGTTTATAATAATACATTATTCATAAAATTATTAAGTTTTTAAATAGTTGCCTAAAAAGACTTAATTCAATTTCAAATATCTGTATCAAAATAAATTTAAGACATTACTTTCAAAAATAAGTAATTAAGAATTGATAAAAGAAACATTATAATTAAAAGATTATTTTATTATAATTTTTAATTTAAATACAATTTAAATAATAAAAAATTATTTAATTTCCCTTAATATTCTTCATTTTCTTTGCTATATTCAATAAAATACCTCAAATAACACTCTCATAATTATTAATCTTTATATATTAATATTTTATATTTTATATTTAATTTCGAAAAATTAATTTTTAATAAAAAAATAAAAATGTCAAAAAACAAAAAAAAATTATTAAATTAAAAAATATAATAATTAATTATGTCATCTTTAAAATATCCATATCTATTAACACCCTTTGAATCAATGTTATTAAATAAATTAATGCCAAAAGGATATAAATTAGAATTGGAAGAAAATATATCATTATCAGCACCTTTATCATCAAAAATATCAAAAGATCATAAAACAATTCCAGAAACAATGCAATCAAAATGTGAATTATTCCTAAAAAAAATATTAAATCATGAAATTGCACAAGATTTTTATATTAGAAAAGATGAATCAGAACCATCAATAATAAATATAGAAAAAGATATAAAAAAGGAAAAATTTAAGAATATATTTGATTTAACAGTTGAATTTAGAAAACTTTGGAAATATTATTTAAATAATTATAAAAGTGAAAAAGATATAATAAGTAAAGCATCAAGAATGAGTGATTACACTGAAAAAATAAATAAAAATTTTGAAACTCCTTCTACTTCAATAGGAACAACAAGTGAAAATTTAGAAAGAGCATTAAAAGTAATAAATGATACTCCAATGACAATAGATGAAAAAAAAATGTTAGGTAAAAATATAAAATTACTTAATCAAGATCAATTAAGAGGAATTGTTAAAATTATACAAAATAATATTCAAAGAGATAAAAAAGAAAAATATTTAGAATTTGATATAGATAAATTACCTCCTAGAATATGTAGAGAATTAGAAGATTATGTTAGATCTTGTTTAGGTGTTAGATATACTGAAGCAAAAAATAAAAATGTTGCTATTAATAATTCTAATAATAAAGAAGGAGATAAAAATTCTGAAATTAGTGATTCTAGTTCACAACCTGAAAGTTGGTAGTTTTTTTATATAATTAATTATAAGAAAGATTTTTAGATTAAGGGGTATAAAGTGTAAAGAAATGTATCTTATTTATTTATTATTTAAATTCTTAATTAAAAAATTTTTCACTCTATGAATAATAAATAAATTATTTTATTTATATAATAGTAAATGTTAATTTTCAATTTTAGACTCAATTATTTGTTAAAAAAATAAGAATGCGAATTTAAATAGAATAAACATGAAAGCTAAAAATATTAATGTTTTAGCTATAATTCAATAGAAAAAAATATTTAAATTATTTTATTCTCTTACTATATTGAAAAAAATAAATATTTATTTTATAATTTAAGAAATTATTTATACCTGAGGAAAAAAAACTAAAATTTTATATTTTATATTTATAATAAAAACCACTATATATTTTCATATATTAAAATAAAAAGAAAGTGATTATAATCTCACTTAGGATTAATTAATTATAAAAAAATGATTTTCAACAATTTTAATTAATTCTTTGATTTTTATGATTCATTACTATTTACAGATAATGATTCTGATGTAGAGTCATCAGAATTTAATGAATCATAAAATAATGTATATACAGTTTTATAATTATTATAAAATTTTAATCTTTTATTAAAACTTAAAATATAATCCGATTTTCTAGGTTCCAAGATAAATTTTGAAATTTTTTGCTTTGGAATTAAAAATCTAAATTTAAAAAAATAATTACTTTTGTTTAGGAGCAAAAAGAATATTTTCTGGAAATTTTCCATTTGCTTTATCTTCCATTTTTTTATATTTTTTATAAAAATTAACGATGTTGAATAATATTAATAATGATATAATTAATTAAAAATTATTATATATATAAAAATAAATAGAATAAATTATTTATTCTTTCTTAGAAACTTCAACTTTATTTTTAGAATAAGCTTCTTGTAATGATTCAATAGCATTTAACCAATCATTTAAATCAATTTCAGATTTTGCAGCAAAAATAAAATTTTGTTTATTTAAACATCTAATTTCAAAACAATATTTTCTTTTATAAACATCTTCATCAATTTTTTTAATTTCAGCTCCATTTATTGGAATTAATTTTTTTGGAGGAGAAGATGGATCATCAAAATATAATAAACCAACATCAGATAAAACAACTAATTTTTCTTTAAATGTTCTCATATAATTCAAAAATCCTGGACTTAATTTATATAAATAATTAAATTTAATTGAATTTTGAAAATTTTGTGCTATTATATTATTTGAAGCTCTTGCAATCATTGTAAAATATACTCCATCCATTTTTACATTAAATTCATCACTATATTTGAATAATAATTTTTCTCCTTTTAAATTTATTATATCTCTAAAATAATATAATAATTCTAATCTTCTTAAAATTTCAATTACTAAATCTTCTTTTCCTTGGAAATGAAATGCTATCATATTACAATTTTTAATTGATATTGTTAGTTTTAATAAATTTTTTTTTTCAAATATTTTTCTGATTTGCATATTTGATTTATCCAAAATATAAATAAATGATGATGTTATACACAATATTCTATATGTTTTTTCATAATTTCCATTTATTAAAAAAATATTATCACTGAATATTTCATAAGATGTTGAATTATCATTATATTTATCTAATAAAGTTATTATTTCTTGACTTTGTCTTAAAGAAAGAAAATCATATGATATAATTTTGGGTATTGAATTTTCTTTAAATAATCCAATTATTTCATTAATTGTTCTATTTCTTAAATGAGAAGTTTCATTTTTTTCTTTATTATCCTTTTTTTCATTATCAAATAAATTTGTTGCATTACGGGAAAAAGAATAAGATTCATTTGGACTAAATTCTAAAGAATTTTTATATAATATATTATCAGAAGATTTTTGAGAATCAATATATAATGATTTTGAATGATTATTATATTCATTCATATTACTTGTTATATTTTCATTTAATAAATTATTTTCTTCTTTTCTTATTAAAGCTTCATTTTCAATATTTTTGTTTGTTTCTTGAAGGATTTTATTCTGACTGTTTGATGAATTATAAGAATCTATAGAATTTTTATCTTTTTGAATATTTTCAATATGTTTTGAATCTGTAAAATAGTTTTTTATTTCGTTATTTTCTAAATAATTATTTTTATGTTCAATTGATAAATAATTTTTTTGAGTAATTTGTTCTTTTTTAATTGAAATATTTATTTTATCAATTTGTAAATTATTATTAATAGCATCTGTGATTGTTCCTGTAGATGTAACTTTTTTTTTTGAAGTCATAATAATTGCAGAATTTTTTTCTAAAATTTCTTTGTTGAATTCATTTTCTTTTTTATTTTCATTTTTATGGGAATCATTATTATTATTGTTATTTTTTATTTCATTTTTTTCTAACTTTTCTGTAATATTATTAATTTTAATATTATTTCTATTCTTTTCTGATAATTCAATTTGTTTATTTTTGTTATTATTATCAGTTTCATCTTTTTGAAAAGGATTATTTTCTTTTTGAATATTATTTGGTTTTATAAATAAAATATTTGAATTTCTTAAATTATTATTGCTGTTATTATTGAAATTACTTAATCTACTTAATCTAATTTGATTTAACATATTACTTGGTCTAAAAAGTTTATTTATTTCTATATCCTTATTTAAATCTTCAATTTTTTCTTTTAAATTAGAAATCTCATATTGTAAAATAATGTTATTCTCTTTTTCTTTATTTAATTTTTTTTTAAGTTCTGATATTTTTTCTTTTTGTTTAGATAATAATTCAGATAATGAATTTAATTGTTCATTTAATGATTGGTTTGATTTATCTAATTCTGATGAATATAATAATAATTTATTATAATTTAATGAAGATAATTTTTCTTTATTATCAACTATTTTTATGGTTTCTTCATTATTTGTAATTTCTTTTTCTAATATTTGTTGTTTTGATTTATTATTTTCTTCATTTATTTTTGTTAAAATTTGATTTACTACTATATCATAATTTTCTTTTAAATTTTTATTATCATTTTTTAATATTTCTATTTCATTAATTTTATTTTTATTTTCTTTGATATTATCTAAATATTGTATTTTCAAAGAATTTAATTCATTATCTTTTTCATTGAATTCTTTTTTTATTTTCTCAACTTCATTTTTTTTATTTTCATATTGTTCACTTATGATTTTATTTTCTTCAATTAATTGATTTAATTGTCCTTCCATTTCATCTGAATAATTTCTTTCATTTAATAATTCTTGATAATTTATATATTCGTTTTTTAGTTCCTCATATTGACTTTTTAATAAAAAAACAGAATTTTTAAGAAATTTTAATTTATTTTCTTTTTTATGAGAAACAATATCAAATTCTTGAATAGATTTCTCAAAATCTTTTATTTTTTGAGTAAAAACATAATTAGAAGTTAAAATATTTTCTTTTATGTTTTCTTCTGTTTTTATTTCATTTTTTAAAATTATTGTATCATAATTATTACAAATTTCTTCTTTCATATTTATTAGAATATTTTTTATATTTGAAAGAAATTTTCCAAAAACAAAATTTTCTTCTTCAATATTAATTAAATTATCAATCATTTCAATTGGATCTTCATTAACTTCATTTTCAAATATTTCATTTTCTTTAAAGAAAAAATTATTGTTTTCTAATAATTTTTTTTCCATTAAAGTCATTGCTTGAGAAAAAAGTTCAAAATTTATTGTTAAATGTTCTTTATCCAAATTATCTTGAACACATATAAATTGTAAAAAATGTATTAATTCATTTTTTGTTATTTGAATAAATTGATATTTTTTTAATTCTTCTTGAATTTCATTAATTGAAAAGTTATTATTAAATTGTAAATTTAATAAAGAAAGTACAATTCTCAAATCTCTTATTTTTTCTATATTTAAACTATCTAAATATTTTGAAATTTCAGTTTTTTCATTATAAGATTTTTTTATATTTAATGAATTATTTTCATCATCATTTTCTTCTTCTTCTTCATCAACAAAAAATTCATGAATTCCTTTTAGAGTTTCTTCTAAATTTAATTCTTTATTTTTTGAATATTTTTCTAATACACTCCAAAAATATTCTTTTTCTTTTTCTGTACCCCAATAATCTATTAATCCAATAAATTCTAAATATTGAGATAAAGTTTCTTTTGTTAATTTATTATTTTCTTTAAAAAAATTTCTGGTTTTATTTGCAACAATTATTTCAAAATCTTCAATTTCATTTTTTTTATTATTTGAGTCTTCCATATTTAATTTTAAAATTGTTTTTTAAAATTTTTTAATCTAATTATTACCTTATAAAAAAATTCTTCTTTTCTAAAAGAAAAGATTTTTAAAAAATAAAGAAAGAAAATATTTCAAAATCAATTTAAATTTTATATATATCTAAAGAAGATAGAAAAAAATATTATATAAGTTAAATCAAATTTGAAAGAATTTCTTGTTTTCTTTTCAAATTTAAAAATACGTATGCTTATGTAATTCATTTGAAAAAATAAGATAAAAATATATTTCCAATCATTGAATTATTTACCAAAGAATATATTTAATTTAAATAATTTATTCTAATGGAAAATTTTTAGAATATATTATATTTAAATTTTGAAAAGATATATTAAATCAATTTATTCTTTAATTATATTGACAACACTTTTTATTCTTATTTTTTGTTAATTCTGTTTCATTATCCCAAATTAAATAAATGTATGTTATAACATTTTCTTTTATATTTTATATTCAATAAACTTTTTCTTTAAAAAATTAGAAATATTTATAGATTATTGAAAAAAAATTCATAAATCCAAATTAAATTCAATTCAATAATTAATTTAAAAAATTTTAAATTTTCAATTTGAATTCAATAATTTATAAGAACTTAATTATAAGAATCAATTTATATAGATTTTAATCACCTAATCATTTTTAATTTTAGAATAAATATATTTAAGAAAAATGAAAGTATTTATGACACCACAAGCTCCACAAATTAAGGCAGTTATAGAACAAATCAAAGTCATAATTAGAAAATAAACAATTATAGCTGTAAATCTTGTAATATTAAGATAAAAAAAATAATAAATTGAATAAATAATAATATATATAACAGGGCTTGAACTGACAAAAAATGATTTCCACCACCAATTATAGTCTCCTTTACATAAATTTAAATATATAAAAATAATAGATACTTCAGAAGATAAAATAACTAAAAATAAAATTGATAAAATTAAAAAAGAAGCAAGATAATAAACTTGAAATCTCCACATATATCCCATTAAATATATAAATTCAATAATAATTGTTGTAAAAGGAATTAAACCTGTAAACCAAGAAATATATTTTAATTTTAAATACCAAGGTTTATCATTTATTGCAGTTGGAAGAACATTTATTTTACAAGGATATTTTATATTTGCTCTTTTTAAAGCTAAAAAACTTCCAAATAAAATTAGAGGACTTGATACACAAATCCATAATGTTAATAATTTTAATATTTCTGATATTTTTAATCCAACTGTTGATGATTCAATTGAAAAAAGAATTCTTACAATTATTAATATTAAAAAAGAAATTCCAGGAAATAAAAATGCTGTAACTATTGTATTTTTTAACCATTCTTTTCCTTGATTATTTTTATATACAGTAGTACTAATATAACCTCCAAAAATACTCATAAAACAAAAACAAATAACCATTTGATTTAATAAATTTCCTCTTTTTTCAGGATGTATATAACCTAAGAAATTATATATTAAAGAAACAATTAATATTAATAATAATTGAACTCCAGTTCCAATAAAAGTTGAAAATAATATTAAATTTTTTGGTTTTCTAAAAACATCATTACATACTTGTTTCCAACCATATTCATCAATTATATTTTCACTAATTGCACTTTGATTAAAAATTTCAATATCTTTTTTTATTGCTCGAGTTAAAATAAAAATAACAATAAATGAAAAAATAAATAATAATATATTTGAATAAATTAATCCTAACCAATTATATTCTATTCCTTCTCTAACATATCTATCCCATCTTGTTGAAAAAGTTTTATTTGAATTAATAAAAATAACATCATAAGTAAAAAAAATCATAGTATTAGTTAATTCCTGTGGTTGAAAATTATTATAATCTCTTCTTAAAAGTGTATAATCTTCTATAATTTGTTCATTACATTCATCAGTTGAATTTTGTTCAATTGAAAGTGGTTCAATTGAAAAACCAACAATTTGAAATTTATCATCTCTTTTATTAACTTCAATATATATATTATAATGATTATAAATATAATATGTTTCATTATTAACAAAACCAATAGGAATCCCTAAAATATAACTAGTATAAGTTTTATTTAAATGTAAATTTGTTTTTGATCTACCTGCACGGAGAGAATCTAAATAAAAATTAATATAATAATATCTATCAATTAACCATTTATAAGTTTCAATATCAGTTTCTGTAAATTCTTTTAAACATGCTGAAAAACATGTAACATTATAATTCATTTCAAAAATATAATTTGAATATTGTGATCTTGTTCCTGTTAAAAGTTCTGTAAAAGTTTCATTTGCTCGATAAGGATTTTCATCTTCACATAAATCAAGGTAATTATATGAAAATGGAATTTGAGTATTTATTGAACTTAACATATTAACTAAAATTCCAATTGTATCATTTTGATTATAAATCTATAATTATTTATTTTTATTTTTACATAATAAGAATCAAATATTCCACAATATATTTTTGTGATATATAATATTGAAATTAAAAGCAATTTAGAAAACATATTTGATTTTTTAAAAAATAATTTTTTAAATATTTAAATAAAGAAATATTTAATTTTGATTTATTTTAAAAATTAAATAAAATTAAATTACTATAAAAATAACTCTTTTAAAAAGGAATTTTTAAATAATCCATCATTCTAAAAATTGACATAATAACATGAAGATAGTATTTATATGCAAACCATCCAAAAAGGAAAATAACTGAAATATATTCTAAAAATGAATTTCCTATAAAAACAGTAATAAGAATAGTAAAAATATAAATACAAATATCAATATCAAAATTACTAAATTCTCTTTTAGCCATATTATTAATAATTAATTTAGAAGCCATTAAACTAAAATGTAATCCATTTAATAAAATAATAAGAAAAGGTTTAGTTTGATAAAAATACATTCTAGTTGAAATAATTTCTATAATATTAAAAATAAATAATTCAATTAAATGATTCCATTTATTATAAGCATCTTTTAATCCATTATAATTAATTCTAATTAAATCAAAAGTTTGATAAAGAGCAGCAAATAAAACAAAAAGAAGAATAATATGAGTTAATTTCATTCCAAAAATACTAATACTAGAAAATAATTGTCCAATAAAAACAGGTAAAATAACAACAAACATAGAAAAAAATTGATATTCAGTAACTCCAATATCATTAGATTGAGTTCTTAAAACTCCAGAAAAATGTTCTTCAAGAGTAAAACCATAAAAAGCAATTTGAATTCCAATTTCCATAATTTGAGTATAAATACTATTACCTAATAAATGACTTTGACTAATCATTAAACAAAATAGAAAATTATCATTAGCATCACAACCATGATCCATTAATTGACCAAGAGAACTTGATCTTTTTGTATTTCTTGCATGTTTTCCATCAATAGCATCAAAAGTTTGAGCACAAAATAACATAAAAGCACAAAAAATATAAATATATGATGGAAGAATTTTACTTAATGTTAAATCATTTAATCCTATTATAGTTATTGCAATTAATTGACAAAATAATCCTGTTGCTGTTACCATATTTGGTGATATTCTATATGGAAGATATGATGCACATTTTATCCAAAAAGGATTCATTTTATTATCTAATGTTGTATAGCCTGTTGTTTGATATTTGTGATTTTTCATGTTTTCTAAATCTTTCTCTGTTAAGTCTGACATTTATTTTTTATCTTTTGTTTTCTCTTTATAATATTTATTTTAATTACTAATTATATTTAGAAACTGAAATATTTTTTAAATATATCTCTAATTCATTAAATTAGAATTAAAAATAATAAATAATAAATATTACATTTAAAAACTATTTGTAAAAGAATGAATCTTTCAAAATTTAATCTACTTCCAAAATTAAAAAGAAAAATTTTATGAAGATTTATTTGATATTTTTATTATTTTATAAAAAAGGAAATATAAGGAAAATTTCTCAATTCATTAATAATATAATCATTTTAAATGGAACAATTATAAAATATAAAGTTTAATTGAAATAAAATCAATTTTTTTTTTTAAAAATTTATTTTTTTAAAAAATAATGAAATATTTCATCATTTTTACATTTAAAAATTTATTATTTTGAAATAAGTTTACATCAATGAGAAATCATGATTCTTAAAAATTAAAAAATGATACAGTATATATAATGAAGGGATAATAATAAATAATTTGATTTATAATTTTTATTTAAAATATATATTTGGTTTGAAACCTCATCTGATTTTTTAATCTTTAAATAATCAAGTTTTAAAGTAATCTAATTAATGAATATAATTAAATAAAAAAAATAAATTGAATTTCTTATTGAATACAAATAAAATAATAATATATATATTATTAATTTTGAAATCTCAGATTAAAAGCAATATATGATATAATTCAATTAAATTGATTATTTTCTTAAATTGATAATTTCAAAATATTATTTTATAATAAAATCTAAAGTATCCAAACTCAAAAAATTAAACTCAAAACAATTGATTGTCTTTGAATAAATTAAACAGAAAGGTGAATATTTATTTTATGATAAAATACTTGTTATTAACATTTTAATAAATAAAAAAATATAATAATTATTATTAAATTTCATTATAAAATTTTATT
>JAJJKW010001839.1:0-27149 GCA_023805745.1 Isotricha sp. YL-2021b | reverse complement strand
TTATTAAAAAAATGTTTTATTTACAATTTTGAATTATTATTGTTAAATTTTTTTGAATTAAAAACGACTCAAAAATCTTAAGGTTTTATTTATGTTTTAAAATAAAATTTAGGCCTAAATATTGTTCAAGAAGAAAAAAAGCTAAAAAATATTTGTTATTATTTTTGATTTTTTTTTAATTTTAAGAAAGAAATAATTCTTATTTAAATAATTTTAGAAATAATGAATAAAAGTAAAATTAAATGTGTTTTTTCATCTCGAATATCCAAAAAATTTTGAAGATATTTCTTTCTTATATTTATAAATTAAGTTAAATTCCACATTTTTTTAGATAAAAATATTATATTAATTTATGGATAAATGATTAATTTATAAAATCATCTTAATTTTTATTTTTTCTTTACAAATTATTCATTTCCTAAAATAATATTTAATTATGATATCTATTCTTTATAAATAATTACATAAAATTATATTAAATTAAATAATATATTATTGTTTTTTATATATAGCTCATTTCTTACAATAAAAAATAAAATCCTCTTAAAATAACTAAAATATCGATTAAAATAAATTTATACAAAAGTAGTTTTTTTCCTTTCATTAAAGGAGATTGTTCTTTTTATAACAAATTTTACAGAAGGGATATTAATTTTTTCATAATTTAAATAATCATTATAAAACTTTCCAAAATCAATTTTCTCTCCTTCAATTATTGGAATATTTTTAATTTTATTTTTATTATTAAATATTTGATAATATTCATTTTTATTTAAATATCCCTTATTTTCATTATCTTGTTGTTTAAATAGATCATATATTCTTTGTTTATGAATGAATTTCTTAGATTCAATACAAATATGAAAAAATTTAAAAACATCGACTAATATACTTTTCAATTTTTCTTCTCCAATTTCTTTCTTAAATTTATTTATATCTTCTTTAAATGAAATTTCGGTATATTTTTGTTTTAAAGTGTCATCAATTAAATAATCCATATATACATAAATTCTTCCTTTTTTTAAATTATTATTTTCTTCTTCTTTTTGAATAAATTTGTTTTTATTTTCTAAAAAATTCATAAATAATTTATCTAAACAATCTAAAGAAATATTTTTAATATAAATATTTCTAAGATTTGTTAAAACCTCAAGATCATTATTAAAAAAAGAAATAACTCTTTTAATATCAGGACTAAAAATTGCAGGAAGAGTATTTCTATGAGTAATATTCCTATTTTTAAATGACATTAAAAAATTTAAAGCTTGTACAGCATCAAATCTTTTATCAGGGTCTCTTTCTAATAAATTTATTGCTAATTTTCTTAAATATATATTTTTAAACCCATTAAATTGTATTGTTTTATTTAAAACTTCATTCATAATAGAATCTTCACTTCCTTTAATTCCATTAAAAAGTTGATTTCCATTAACCATATTATATAATACAACTCCAAGAGACCATAAATCAACTTTATTATTATAATTTTTTCCTTCATAAATTTCAGGAGCTGCATATTGAGGAGTTCCTAATTGTTCATTTAAATAGTTTTTGTTTTTTGGAAGATAATCACTAAAACCAAAATCTATTAATTTTATTATTTTTTTCCCATTAATTTTTTTAATTAAAAAATTCTCTGGTTTTATATCTCTATGAATTATTCTTAAATCATTATGTAAATATATTAAAGCTCTTAATATTTGTTCTAAAAAATCCATTGATTCTTTTTCATCTAATTTACCATTTTTATTATAAATAATATATTCAAATAAATCTCCTTGTTCACATAATTCAAGTTGTAAATTAATAGAATTATTATCTTCATATATTTCATAACATTTAATTATATTATCATGAGAACATTCTAAAGTTATATCAATTTCTCTTTGAAAAAATTTATTTTTTATTACATCATTTTTCCATATTGTTTTAATTGCATATACATTTCCTTTTAAATCAATTCCTTCTCTTATTATTCCTGTTGAGCCTTTTCCAATAAATTTATCTTTTATTTTTATATATTTATTTATGTCATCTATTTTAGTTTTTTCACTTATTCGATTTAATATTTTTTCTTCTTTTTTTAAAGATGAAAATTTGTGATTAGATATTTTGTCTGGATTAGATATTTTTTCTGTGATTTGATTAGAATTAATTACATTGTCATTCACTTTTTTTGATTGTAATCTAAAATTTTTTTCATTTGAGTAGCAGGCTCCCATTTTTAATCTGATTATATTATTATTCAGAAAAATAAAATAATAATGAATAATTTTATTTTCATATATTAAAACGTATTAAATGAAATCTTTAAAAAAAACTTTCTGAATTTATTTCAAGATAACATGATATTTAAAAAATCTGAAAAAATAAAAAAAAAAATTCAAAAATGAAGAAAAAATGATAAAAATAATTATTAAAATAATATCTAATTGAAAAATTAATTCCAGATGAATCAAACAATGAAAGTCAAAATATATTTTAGCAAATATTGAAAAACAAATAAAAAGTAGATGACAACAATAAAAATTTTATATAGAAGATTATAAAAATACTAGATATTATCTCAATTATATAAAATAGATTTTAAAAATGTATTATTCAAAAAAATAGATTTAAAATAAAGAGAAAAAAATTTGGAAATAATTATCTTATTTCAGAAGAAGAGAATTCAATATTACAGTATATAATATTTTTTGATGTAGAAATGTTATTAATATTATTAGTTAAACAATAGTTTTATTATTATAGGAAGAGAAAAAGATGGAATAAAAAAATTAGGTTGTTCTTTTTATTGTTTCTATTTCTTCTAAAAAGAATTATAAAAAAAAATAATTTTTAAAATTAATTTGCTAACTTTTAGTGTAAAAGCTATTAAAGTATATAATATCAATTAAAATAAAATTTACAATGATTAAGAATTGCTTCTCTTACTTTAATTTGTTCTCTTTTTTTTAAAATTTCCTATTGATATTACTGATTTTATTATTTATGGAGAAGTTCTAAAAAAAAATTATTTTCATAAAATAGACAAATATTAATATTAGTTATTTGAGTTCTTTTAAATAAATATTTTTTTTGAATTAAAATTTATGATTTATATATTTTTCTCTTTTGCTTTAATTCAATTTTTTTACAATTAATACATAAAACTTTGGTATTCAATTTATAAATATTTGTTGATTAATTATTTTTTAATTGAAACATTTTTTCAAATCTCTTTTTTTATTTTAAAATTATAATAAAATAAATAGAAAGTATTTTTTAATAAAAATTTTTTTTTGAAAAAAACGAAAAAAAAAAATATTTACTTTCTTTATATTTAAAATTCATAAAAATTTTTAATAAAAATTATTTAACTAAACTTTATTTATTTTTTCTTTTTTTGTTTTTCAATTTCATATGAAGCAGAATCAAATTTTTGTCTCTAATGAAAATAATAGTAAAAAAATAAATTTTACTCTTTTATCTTGTTCTCTTTCTTTAACAACACATTCAGTTCCTTCGCATTGTTTAGCCAAATCATTTAAATCATAATTAATTTCTTCCTAAAATATTAAAAAATAAATTATACTCCATCTTCTTCATCATCATCAATAAAAATTTCAACATTATCATTATCTTCTTGGTCACTCATTTTTTGATTAAAATTAATTTATTAACAAAATATAATAAAATTTTCTTCAGATAATTTTAAATCAAATATTTTAAATAAATAAAAATTAAAAATGGGAACTTGTACAAGTTCAAATGATAATAAACAAAAAAATATAAAAACAAATCAAATTAAAGGAAATAATAATAAAAATATTGGAAATAATAATAAATTAAAAGCAGCTCCTCCAAAAAAAAATATTAATGAAGAACCAATAAAAATTAAAAAATTTAAATTTTCTATTATTGATTTAGAAACAAATGAAAATATATTAAATTCATCTTTTGATGAAAATTTACTTTTAAAAGATATTTGTGGAAAAATAAATTATGATAAAAATAAAGATTTTGATATAATTAATGAAAATAATGAAAAAATAAATGATAAAAAAGAAATGAAAATAAAAGATATTTTCCCAAATTCAGCAAATATAAATTTAAAAATTAAATATTCAGGTTTAGAATTACCAAAAAATATAAAAAATGCATATATTGAAAATAATAAACTAATAGGTTCTGTAATATTAGATAACCAAGATTATTTAGGAATATTTATATTAGATTTAATAAATCAAAATATTTCATCTTTTCATTATTCAAATGAAGAAGCATTTGAATTAAGAAAATTTAATCCATTTAGTGCAATATGCAATGGAAAAAATAATTTATATATTTCAGGAGGAGAAAATGAAACTTCAAATATTTTATCTGATTTTTGTGTAATAAATTTAATGAAAGTAAATAAAAATAATATTGAAATGAAAAAATTACCTAATTTAATAGAAGGAAGAAGTTGGCATAGTATGATATATGTTCCTAATAAATATATATTTATTGTTGGAGGTATTAGTAATAAAAATGTTGAATTATATGATATTGATAATAATATTATTCAAAAAGATTCTGAATTAAATGAAGCAAGAAGTGAATGTTCACTTTGTATGGTTAATGATAATTTTTTATATGCTTTTTGTGGTTTTTTAATTCATCAAAGTTTTATTAATTCTATTGAAAGATGTAATTTAAGAAGAGAAAAAAGAAAATGGGAAATTGTAAATTATAAACTTGAAAATGATATCAAATTTAATCCTTCTTTTTTTGGTGTTGGTTATTATAATGATAAAATTTTATTATTAGGTGGTAATGAAAACAATGATGAAAAATATGAAAATTATATTATTACTATTGGAAATAATGGTAATGAAGATATTATTGAAGAATATAATTTAAATGAACAATTTATAAGTGTTTATAGAGAAAAATTTTTTATTCCTATTGATAATAAAAATTCTGTTGTTATCCCTTTAATTTCGAATGAATCCCAAGTGTTTTATTTAAATAACGAAGAAGGAAAAGTTATAAGAAAAGATTTTAATGAAAATATAAATTAGGGATAATAGGATAAAAATTTTTGAAATTTTTGATTTTTTTTTTAGAACTAAATAAGTTTCTATTTATATAATTTTTTTAAATATTTTTTTAAGATAATATATAAATATTAAAAACTTTAATTATCCTTCTTTAATTATAATAGTAAAATAAAAAGAATTTAAATTATTTAATCTTATTATTTTAATGGGAAAAGAATGTTAACTTTTATATCAAGGGTTTAAATCAATATGAATTTTTTTATTAAATGATAGATAAAATATAAATAGAATTTTAAAAAAGATTTGTTCTTTGGACTTTTTTATTTTAGTATTAATACATTAATATAAGAATTATTATTGAAAATGTTCATTTTGATTTGGTTAAGATATTTTCATCCATTTGATATAAATTCTCAAATATTTCAAATTTATTAAAAAAAACAAATAAAAAAACGAATAATATTAAAAATCCCATAACCAAAATATAACTAAAAAAAAAAAACCGAAAAAAAAAAAAAATCAAAATTTAATATAAAATAAATAAAAAAAAAAAAAAATAAAAAAAAAATATTTAAAAAAAACACATGTTCGCCTGGAATTACATGAAAGGAATGTTCAACTCAGTATTAAGTTATTTAGGATTATACAGTAAAAAAGCAAACATAGTATTTTTGGGATTAGACAACGCAGGAAAAACAGCATTACTCCACGTATTAAAGAACGATACAGTGACTCAAACAAGACCAACAATACATCCTCATTCAGAGGAATTAAAAATGGGAAATATAAAATTAAATACATATGATTTAGGAGGACATGAAACAGCAAGAAAAATATGGAAAGATTATTTTCCTGCTGTAAATGCTATTTTATTTTTAGTTGATTCTGTTAATGTTAATAGATTTCCAGAAGCTAAAAATGAATTAGAAAAAATTTTAGAAACTCCAGAATTAATTAATATTCCTATTGCTATTTTAGGAAATAAAATTGATATGAATGGAGCTGTCTCTATTGAAGAATTAAAACAAGCTCTTGATTATGATAATATTGTTGCTAGAGAAAATAGACCTATGAAAATTTTTATGGTCTCTGTTGCTAAAAAAAGTGGATATTCTGCTGCTTTAGAATGGATTTCTGAAAATCTTCCTGATGAAAGTTAAATTTATGTTTTTTATTATTATTTTTTTATATATTTTTTATAGATTGTTTTTTTGATTTTTTGTTTTGTTGATTTTTTTTTTTTTATGTTTTTATTTTTTTTTAAATTTTTGGGTTTATTATAAATTCGGATTATTATATTTTTGGTTATTAATATTATTCATTTTAAGTAATTTATTTTTTTTTTGTTTTAGTTTTTTTGATTTTAAATTTAATGGAAGATAATATTGATAAATTAATTGAAGATAAAATTTTTCAATTTTTTTTCAAAAAAACTTATAAAGATAAAAGTGATTATAAAAGTTTTAAAGATTTTAAACCGGATTTAAAAATTCAATTTTTAATTGATTTATTTTTATATACAACTGAAAATAAAAAAATAATTTTTAAAGAAGAAGAAAAATATTTTGAACAAGATTCTGAAATGATTAAATTAAATTTTCAAAAAATTTTAGATAAATATAAACTTCCAGATTATAAAGAATTTATTATTGATCCAAGAATTGACAGTCAAGGAAGAATAACTTTTCAAAATGAAGATAAAAAATTAACTAAAAGTGTAAATTTATGTAAAAGTTATCCAGAACAAATATATAATAATAATAATAATATGATTAATAATAATAATTATACATCATTTGATTATATTGATAAAAATTCTATAGAAACTTTCAATCAAAAAGAAACTACTTTTCCAAAAACAATATATTCAAAAATAAATTTTGATTTAAATACTCTAAGAGAAAATACAGAAAATTTTGAAATAAAAACTTTATATGATTTAGAAGAAAATTATGAAGCAAAATATACATTTAATTTTAAAACTATTAAAAGTATAAAAAATGATATATTAGAAAAACCAAAAAAGAAAATTTTTACTTCAAATAAATTTCTAAATATACAAAGTACAAATAAAACTGAAATTGATTTTCGTTCTAATTTTTTTTATAAAGATTATAAAAGTTTAACAAATCCATCAGTCAAAAGTAATATAAATAAATCTCTTCATTTTTTAATAAATAGTAATAATAATATATCGAATTCTTCTTTAACATATACAAAAAATAATATAATAATGAATACAGATACAAAAATATTTAAAAAACAATTTAAAAAAAAAGGAATTTTAATAAATGATTTAATTTTTGTTAATCAATCAATTTCTCAAAATTCAAAAATTCCTTTTAGAGAATTTAATGGAATAGATTTAGTTGATAGATTATTTAAATGTCCAAATGATAAATTTATTACCCTTGATTATAACGAAGCTTCAAAAATAGGTCAAGTTATTGTAGAATATATGAGAAGTGAAAAAGAGTTAAAAATTCTTTTAGAAGATTTAAAAAATGAAATTGAGAAATTAACCATTTTATATAATGAAGAAAAAAATAAACAAAAAAATACTGAAAAAGAACTTAATGAACTTAAAATTACTTATGAAAAAAAAAAAAATATGATTGAGAAATATCTTAATAATTTAAGTGAAAAATTAGAAGTTACACAAGAAGAATTAAATGAAGTTGAAAATAATAATATGTATATAGATGAAAAAACCAAACAAGAAATTTTAAATGAAATTAATCAAAATTTAGAAATGATTAATTAAATAAAAATATAAATGTATTCGAAAAATAATAAATTTAATTTTTTCAAATTTAAATCAATTTACAAAATATTATTTTAGTATATTTGTAAGAACAAATATAATTTTGGTTGGTAATTATTAATGATTAATTATTTATAAATAATTTTTTTAAAGTTTTGAAATTTTAATTCTTCTTTGCATTATTTTTTATTTATTTTAATATAAATAAATTAAATTCATAAAATTTAACTTCTTTTTATTTATATATTTATATAAATACTTGACTTTTTGTTTAATGTTTATAAGATAAATCTTTCCATTTTTCTTTAATTTTTTTTTGCTCTATAAAACTATTTAAAGCATTGTATAGTATTTCCAAATCTAAAAATCCTTTTTTTGAAGTTGAATATTGATCAAATAAAGAAATAATAAATTTCACTAATTCTCTTCCCGAAAAACCATTAGTTTTTTCAACAATTAAATTAATATTTTTAATAAACAAATCATAAGATTTTTCATTGAAATTTTTTTTAGCATTATAAATTAATATTTCTTTCCTTTCATTATCTTTAGGTAAATTAAAATGAATAATTTCATCAATTCTATCTTGAACAGCATTATCAATTAAATTAGGAGAATTTGTTCCTAAAATAAAAAAAAATTTTCTACTTTCTTCTCCAGTTCTATATAAAAAAGTATTAATAGAATTTCTTAAATTTTCAGATAAATTAATTTTATCATTTCTATTTCTTAAAAAAGCATCAGATTCATCTATAAAAATTAATATTTTTTTTCTAGAATATTTAACCCAATCAAAAACTTTATTTAATTCAATTATAGATTTATTTCCTAAAGATGAAATATCAGCTCCATTAATAATTGCATAATGTAAATTAGCATTTTTTGCTAAATTTTTTGCAAAAGCAGTTTTTCCTGTTCCTGGAGGACCATAAAATAAAAAATTTCTAAAAGGAATATTTATATTTTTTAATTGATGTATTTTTAATGAATTTGATAAAATATTTAATCTATTTTGAAGTGAAGGTTCAAAAAATAATTTATTTTCTAAATTTTTCTTATTAAATTTTACAATATTTTCCATTAAAGATTTTATTGAAAAATTATGATTGAATAATGAAAATTTACTTGTTTCTTTTACTAATTTTGGAGTAAAAAATTTATCTTGAATTTGAATAAAAGTTAAATTAATTAATTTTTTACTAGCATAAGTTATTAAAAAAGCACTTGATAAACCAATTAATAATTTATTAAACATATTATTATCAGACATAAATTTTGAAAATCCATTTCCAATTGATTTTAAAGTTAATTCTCTTAATTGAATTTTGGTTTTTCTTTCTTCTTCACTTTTAGTTTTTATTTTTTCTTTTACAATATCAAAATTTTCTTTTTCTAATTTAGCTTTAATAGCATATTTATTTTGTAAAAATAATTTATCTTGTAAAATTTTTAAATTATGTTCATGAGTTAAAGTTTCTTTTTTTTCTTTTTCTTGTTTAATTATACTTTGTTCTTGTCTTTTTAAAATTTCATCATTATTTTCTTTTTCTCTTTTTAATTTATATTCAATTCTTTTTTTAGCTAAATAATCTTCATATTCAGCTTTTTCTTTAGAAGCTTCTAATTCATTTTTAATTTCAATAATTTTATTTTCTTGTTCAAGTTTAGTTTTTAAAATTTCTTTTTGTTTTAATAAATTTTTTTGTTCTAATAATTTAATTTCTTCTTCTTTAACAGCTAATTCAAAAGCTTTTTGTGCATTAGGTGATTTATCTAAAATAGAAACTGCTTTTGCAGCTCTTTCTAAACCAGTTGGATCAAAACCATACATTCCTCTACTTTCAACACTTGCATTTTTACTCATTTAAAAAATTATTATTTTAATTTTTGAATAATTATTAATTAATTTTTTTAAAAAAATTATTTATATTTAAATTATAATTTATCTTATATTACATAAATAACTTAAATTATCTTCATCATCTTTACTAATTTCATTTATTTTTTCATTAATTTTCCATAATCTTAATGTTTCATCTCCAGAACCAGAAACTATATAATTTTCATCTGGGGACATTGCCATATAATTTACTCTTTTCATATGTCCTTTTAATTCAATAATTTTATTCATTTTTGGATAATTCCAAATACAAATTTGATTTTTATTAAAACCATGACTACTAATTAATTCTTTTTCTCTTTTATTCCATAATAAACAACAAACTTGACTTCCAGTATTAATAGAATTTAATATTATATTATTATCAACACTATAAAATTTAATATTTTTATCTTTTGTTCCTCCTCCTGTAGCAATAATATTTTTTAACCAAGGACACCAAGAAATTGCTTTAACCGCTGCTTTATGATAATTTAAAGTAATTAAAGGTTTATTTTCATAAGTTTCATTATAATTAGATATATTATTTAATTTACCATATATATTTCTAACATCCCATAATAAACATAAATTATCATTTCCTCCACTTGCAAGTAATATACCATCATTATTATATTTTAAACTACATATTTCACCTGAATGACCTTTTAATTGTGATATAATATGTTTTTTTTTTCTGACATCATGATTAATTATTTTTTCATCTTTACCTCCTGAACTTAAAATATAATTATTCCATTCTAAAACTGATACTCTTCCATAATTTCCTGACATTGTTCTTATTTTTTCTGATTTAATTATATCATATAATCTAATTTCTCCATAATCAGTTCCAATTGATAATACATTACCAGAATTTATAAATGATAAACTTGTTATTATATTATTTTCTGGAAGTGACATTAATAATGAAGTTTGAAATGTTTCTGCATTAAGTAAATATACTTCATTTCTTAATGCTATTGATAATATATTTTTTGAACCCCAATCTAATATATTTATATAATAATCATCTAATAAATTTGGAGCATCTAATATTTTTTCTGGAACTTTTGGTATTATTCTTTTTTGAGTTTTTCTTAGTAAAAAATTTTCATTTTGGAAAAAATTCTGTATTGAATTTATAAATGGTCTACTGTGAATATTTTTATTTTTTTGAGTAAATGATAATATTGAATTTTGTTTATTTAAATTAATTGAATTATTTATTGAAGAATTTATTTTATTGATTGAATAATCTTCACATTTAATTAATAAAGAATTTAATATTAAATGAGAATAATTTGATGATTGTTTTGTTTTTTGAGGAAAAATATAATCTGATTCATTTAATATATTTTGAGAAAAATTTTTTGTTGTTTTTAAAAGAAAATTTTGAAAATTTTCTTTATCATTTTTCAGTGGGATAAATCGATCTCCAGTTATTATTAATTTATTTTGTTTTTTCAATGATTGATTTGTTTTTGGTGTTTTATATTTTGATTTATCAAAATGATAATTTGAGATTGTTTTTTTTTGTGTATGATAAAATTTATAATGATTTTGATTGAATTTTTCATTATTATTTGGTTCGTCATAAAAAAATGACATTTAAGTAAAATAAAAATTTAAATTTATTTAAATTTAATTTTTTTAAATTTCATTTTTGAGTTTAATTTATGATAAATTAATTATTAAATTAAAGATAAAATTTTGAAAAAATTATATTTAATG
Organism: Isotricha sp. YL-2021b; assembly: GCA_023805745.1. Classification (NCBI taxonomy): domain Eukaryota; phylum Ciliophora; class Litostomatea; order Vestibuliferida; family Isotrichidae; genus Isotricha; species Isotricha sp. YL-2021b. The sequence goes on along the minus strand of JAJJKW010001839.1, from coordinate 15,748 downwards.
ATTCTCCATTTAATAGTTTTTATTCAATATATTTTATTGAAATAAAATTTTATTAATATTTCAAATAAAATTTCATAGAATAAATTTTAAAAATTAAAATTAAAATAATTAGATAAAAAAAAATGGAAGAGGAGACTAAAAATCCTCCTAGATTAATGTCAAGAGATTCAACATTTTTAAATTCAAAATCTGGAATATATTTAAATTTAGGTCTTCCATTAAAAAAAAAAAAGCATAAAAATGCAAGAAAAAGTACAATAGAAAAACAAAGAGATATTTCAACAGAACATATATTACAAATACTAATAAAACCAAGAAGTACAAGAAATATATTAGAAAATAAAATATTAGCAGAATATTTATCTCAAAAATATGATTATTTTAAAAAAATTAAAGAAACAGAACCAGTAAAATTAGAAAAAATATGTAAATTTATAAATTATGAAACTTTTTCTCCAAAAGAAACAATAATAAATTATGGTGAACCAGGAGAAAAATTTTATATTGTTTTTAATGGTCAAGTTGCAGTTTATAAACCAATTTATATAGAAAAAGTAATGTCATTAAATGAATTTTATTCATATATGATTTATTTAAAGAAAATGAATAAAATATATAAAATGAGAAGAATAATGGAAAAAAATAAACATTTAAATATAGATTTAAATATTTTATCTTTAACTCCAGAAGATTCATATTATATGAGGAAAAATTTAACTTTTATTATGGAAGAAAATGAAAAATTAGGTGAATTTTCTAATGGTTTTACATTTGGAGAAATTGCTTTAATTAAAAAAACAAAAAGAAATGCTACTGTAGTTTCTGTTAAAAAATCAGCTTTATTATCAATTGAAAAATATGATTATAATAATGTTATTAGGAGATTAGAAGAAAAAAGATTAGAAAAAGAAATATATAAATTTAAAATAAATTATCCTTATTTTTCTAAATGGTCTAATTCTAATATTTTAGATTTAATGAGTTGTTTTCAACATTTAAGATTTCTTAAAGGAGAATATATTTATAAACAAAATGAAGATGCTGATGCTATTTATATTATTAAAGAAGGTAATTTTGAAATGTATACTGATTTATCTTTTGCTTGGTTACATAAATTTTATAAATATATTATTAATTCTGATAATAATTTATTTAAAAAATTAGAAGAATATAATCCACAAAAAGAAAGTGATTTATTTGATATGCTTGAAAAAGTAAAAGAAAATATTATTATTTGTCCTTCTTTAGTTAAAAGGAAAATTAATAGATTAAAAATAAGAAAAAATTTTGGTGAAAATGTATTTGATATTAAAATTGAAGAAGATGAATTAAATGATCCTGAAAATTTATTTAGAATTAATCTCAAGAAAATTGATTATAAAGATATTATTGGAATTGAAGAAACTATGGAATTAAAAAAAAGATTTTGTACTGTTAAATGTGTTTCTTCTGTTGGTTATGTTGAAAAAATAAAAATAATATATTTATTAGAATTATTAAATTTTAAGTTAGAAAATAAATCAAAACTTTCATTTGAAAATTTACTTTTAGATAAAAAAATAATATTAGTAAATTTATTAAAAAATTCTGTTAAAAATCAAGTAAATATAATAGAAAAAAATTTTGATAAAAAATATAATTCAATAATAGAGAATAATTTAGATAAACCAGATGAAGAAAGTAAAAATAAACAAATATCAACAATTAAATTAAGAGGTTGGAGTAAAGATATTGATAATATTTTAGATGAAGATATTCATTTTCATAAATTTCCAAGAGTAAATTCTTTGTCAAAAGAAATTGAAAAAAAAATATATGATCATAAAGCAAATAATGAAATTATATTTAAAAAAAAAATTCAAAAACCAATTAAAAATTTGTATAAAAGTAATTTTCAGTCACGTGATAATTTACGTTTATTTACTTCTATTTTAAGTAATGATAAAAAAAATAATTTTAATTTAAATTTAGTTTCTCCAAAGAAAGATATTCAAAAAAGAAATTTTCATTCTGATTTTTCTACTGTTGATTATGGAAGTTCTGCTGAAAAATCTATTAAAAATAAAATTTATCCTTTAAATGAAAAAAAATGTATCTTTAAAAGAAATAAAGTTAATTATAATTCTGATAGTAATTTACAAGGTTATTCTTCTGCTCCTAATTTAATCAATAATGATAATAATTATAAAGTTATAAATAAAATTAAAAAAAAAATATTTTTAGAAAGTTTTAATTCAGCAGAAAAAAATTTTTTCCTTGGAGAGAATTTCTCAAATAAAATGAAAAATGAAATAAAAAAAAATAAAGACATATGCTTAGGAAAAACACAATCAAATTTTTCAAATAATATGTCATCATTTTTTAAAAAATAATTTTTGTAAAAAAAAATTTATCATAAAATATCACTATAATATATCAATAATTTTTTCAAGAAATGAAATAAAAATTAAATTGGTATTAGATATATATAAATAAATAAAAATAAATATATAATATTTTAACTTGACAAAAACAATTAATAAAATAATTTAAAAATGAATTCCCTTGATCCAATAAACCGTCCTCCTTATATAGAAAAGCAATTTACTTTAACATTTAATTATTCAGCAATACAATCATTTATTTTAACATTTTTAGCAGAATTAGGAGATAAAACATTTATAATGTTAATAATTCTTCAATTAAAAACAAATAAAGTAACAATTCTATTCTCATCTCTTTTTTCAGAACTTTTAATGAATATTTTAGCAATATTTATAGGATGGACAATAGATTATATGTTATATAAAAATTTAATAGATTATTTTGGAATATTATTTTTTTTAGTTTATGGAATTTGGCTTATTGGAGAAATATTCAGAACAAAAAAAGAAACTTTTGAAAATGAAATATTATCAGCAAATAAAAACCATAATAAAGAAAAATCTCGTTTATTAACTTCACCTCCAAAAACAGAATTAGCAATAATAGAAGAAGAAGATGAAAATAATATAAAAGAGCCTTTATTAGAAAATAATAATAATAATAATAATAAATATACAAATCAATTTAAAATAGATGAAAATTTTTCATTTGCAGATAAAATAAATAATGATGAAAGTTATGAAAGAGAAAAGAAAGAAGAAGAAAAAAAAGAAGAATATATAGATTTTAAAGTATTTTGGACAATATTTAAAAGTATGGCTTTAAGTGAATGTGGTGATAGAACTCAATGGAGTAGTTTAATTATGAGTGCTATTTTTGATACTAAAGGTGTTCTTCTTGGAAGTTGTTTTGCTTTAACTTGTACTTGTATTTTAGGTGTTTATTTTGGAAATTCTCTTGTTAAAATTTTACATGAAAGTACTTTAAATTTTTTATTAGGAATTTTACTTTTAAGCTATAGCTTTCAAATTTATATTGGGAAGTAAAGTTTTTATTATATTTTAATTAATTTAAAATGTTTTTTTTTGGCTTTATTATTTTTTTTTTTAAAGTAATTTTTTTATAATCTTGAAATTATTATGGTATTTTTTTTAATTTATTTTTTTATTTTTTGTATATTTTTAATTTTTTAAATAAAAAAGAATAATATCTCCAAGACGAATTTCAAAAATATTTCTTTTTTCAAATATTAAATTATTTTTTCTAACTTCATTTATAACATAATCATTTTCATCTTTAACTAATAAATTAATTCCTAAATCTGGATTATTAAGTACTAAACCTGTATTTACAGCTTTTAAAATAATTTTATAAATTATTGTTCCAACTTCATCAAATAAAATCCTAATAATTTTAAATTGAGGATTAAATATATTTTGAATCCAATTTATTATATTTTCAGAATCTTTTAATAAATGAATATTTTTCCAATGTAAACATATATCTTCATATTCACAAATTCTTGGATTTTCTTCATTAATTTTTTTATAATCTTCTAAATTATTTATCAAAATTTTTATATTTATATTATTTGGTTTAACAAAATAGGATTGTGGAGAAAAAATATTTAAATTTATTATACATTGATCATAACTTCTAAAAGGTAAAATTGGTTGAATAAAAGTTTTTTGTAAATTATCTGATAATATTAATTCTCTTGTCATATATATTGAAGGAAATGAAGATGATTTTTCAGGAAAAAAATCAAAAGAATAATAATCAATAAATCTTTCATCTTGTTTTTTTTCAAATGAATTTAAATTATTATATATATATAAGATAGTTATATTTTTTGGGGAAAAAAATTCTTCAGTTGATAATAATCTTATATTCAACATTATATCTATTTTAAATTCCTTTTTAATTTTTTCATATTGAATTTTACTTTGAAGGATTTCTACATTATCACTTAATGTTTTAAATTTTTTAATTAAATTTGGATAATAAGCATCTCTTATTGAAGTATTTATTAATAATCTAATTTGTTTATTTAAATTAAGAAAATTTCTAATTTCTTCACAATTTAAAAATGTTAAAAAATTAAACAAAGAATTTTTCTTATAATAAAGAGAGCATAATTTATTATATGATAATAAATAATTTTGATTTTCATTATGAAAAGAATTATTTAATATTCTAATATTAAAGAATTCATTTTTTTCAGTTATATTAATATTGTTTAAATTATTCTTTTGATTAAAGGTTCCAAATTCATTACTCATCATTAATGAATTAAAAGTGTCTCTAGATTCTTTTATATTATTTATATCATCTTCAGGAATTATATTTATATCAGGAAAATTATCATCATTTATAGTTTTATTATCTGAAAGAATTGAATTATTAATTAAAAAATTTGATTTTAAATTTGAAAATAATAATGAATAATCTTGAGATTTACTCTCTTTCTTATTATTTCCCTTATCTAAAATAAAATCACTTTTAAATTTTGATTTCATAGGTTTTTGACTAATCAATGAATGATTAAATAATTGTGGTGTAGGAATAGGTTTACTTTCTTCAACAACATTAATTATATTTGAATTTGGAATATTAAAAAAAGACATAAAAAATAATTATTAATAAAAAATTAAAATAAAAGTAAATTCTTCAAAATAAAAAAAAAGAAAAAAAAATATAAAAAAATAAATTAATAAGTGTCCAATTTAAAAAAAAATTAAATAAAAAATAAATAAAATATTCAAAAATAAAAAATGGGAGGAAATTTTAGTATGAAAGGAGTACTTCGTCAATGTCCAACTCATCATATAGCATATGATGGAGTATGTGGAGAAAAATCATGTCAATATGGTTTAATATGTTTAAAATGTAATCCAAAACCATGCACTCAAATTCAACATCATATTTTAATATCTATTGATGAATTTTATCATAATTTTTTTAAAAATTTACCTAATTTAATTGATTTCAAACAATTAAAAAAATTCTTAGAAACTGGTTTATTAGTACAACAAAAACAATTAGATTTACAATATCAAAATTTTGAAAAATGGGAAATGAATTTAATTGATAATAAATTAAAAGCTTTTAGAGAAAGAATAAATAAAAAAATTGAAGATTTTAAAAATAAAATAATGGAAAAATTAACTACATTAAATGAACAATTAATAGAATCTAATTCTAGATATGAATCTTCAGGTTCAGAAGAATTTGAAAATATTAATTTAGAAGAAACAACAAAATCAATTGAAAAAAATAGAAATAATCAAAAAGAATTAGAAAAAATTATATCTTTAATAAAAAAATATTCAGATAATGAAAAATTATTAACAAAACAAAAAGATTTAGAAAATATAATTTATACTAAAACATTATATGATTCAATGCAATCAAAATCATTTTCAGTTCAAGAAAAAATAACATCATTTTCAAATAAATTAGATTCTGATGGTAAAATAATCTTATCAAATATATTTATAAAAAAGCCTGAAAATGGATTATTTTCAATAGAAGGAAAAAGATTTAAAACAGATCCATCAACATTAAAATTTAAAGTAGATTTATCAACAAAAGCTCAAAAAAGTTTTACAATTGATAGTGTTATTGCAGTTTATGTTGGTTTTGATGGAAATAGTTATTTAGCTGCTCCAATTTCAACTACTTTTGAAATTGAAATAATGAATTTAAGAGATAATAAAATTATTCATTCTTTAAAAGGCCATTCTGCACATATTTATATTGTTAGACATTATTTTCAAAGAAAATCTAATACAGATTTTTTAATTTCTACTTCAAGTGAAAGAAAAGTTAAAGTTTGGAATTTAAAAACATATGAATGTCATATTACTTTAAATAAATGTCATACAGGAACTTATTTATATTCTGCTTTATTATTATTTGATAAAACTTTAAATTATATTGTAACTTCTTGTCCAAATGAATTTATGAAATTATGGGATTTTGATACAGGTAAATTAATAAGAGAGATAGGAAGTTCAAATGATTATACATATTTTATTAATTATTGGAATAATAATGGTAATAATTATATAGTAAATGCAAATTCTTCAAATGTTAAAATTTATGGAATAAATAAACAAAAAGAAATATATAGAGAATTTTTAGCTCCTCAAAGTACATGGCATATGAGTGCTTTTGTAGAAAAAATAAATGATATAAATTATTTATTTGAAAGTGATGGAAATGGTTATTTGAGAATTTGGAATATAGAAAAAAAAGAAATTTATAAAAGTATTCAAGCTATAGGATGTAATTTAAGAGGTATTTGCTTTTGGAATGATAGATTTATTATTGCTGCTTCTAGTGATAAAGGTTTTAAAATATTTGATTTAGAAAATCCAAAAAATATTACTACTATTCATGGACATGAAAGTGTCTTATGTACTGTTCAAAAAATTATGCATCCACTTTATGGAGAAAGTTTAATTAGTTCTGGTATTGATGGTAATATTAAATTATGGATTCAAAAAAAAAATAATTAAATTAAATTTTTCCTAAAATTTCATTTTATTGTTTTTATTTTTTATTTAATTGACATTTTACTTTTACAAAATTGCAATTTATTATAATAAATAAATACTTTTTTTGATGATTTATTTCTAATAAAGACAATATTACAGACATCTTATTTTTTAAAAAATTTTCCAAAATTTATAAATAATTAAATTGTTTTAATATTTATGATTCATTTGAGAACAAATTATATTAAAAATAAACCTATATATACAAGCAGAAAATTTCATTCCACTTTTTTAAAAACATTCTCAATATATAAAAATCCATGCCATTAAATATTATATCACTATTAACTATTACTAATATAATTTACAAAAATAAATGACATTATCTATTTTCTATTTATAATTTTATTATATATATGAAAATAGGTAATTCAATAATTAACTATAATAAACGCAAATACTTAATCTATTGATTTGAATAATAGTTACTTTCAAGATGTGGAGAAACAATATTTTTCCATTTTAATATTAGTTTTTTATCATTTAATTTATAAATATTCCTTTCTACTTCATAAGCCAATTTTTTATTATCTTCATTTGAAGAAATTTTCAAAGCTTTTTGAATTACATAATTTCCAAAATTATTTTTCATAATTTCAGCAATTCTTCCATTATCACAAATTTCATTAATATATTCTCTTAAAATAATCTGATTTTTTTCAATACATCTTTCAACAACATTTGAAGAATATTTTGACATTGATAGAATTGTATATTTATTTTTAAAAATAGATAAAATTTCTAAAATTTCATTTAAATCCCAAGTTTCAATTATAACTTGGATAACATAATTTCCATATGAATGTTGAATTAAATTCAAAGCATTTTCTTTAATAATTTTTTTTAATTTATCATGAATATCTTTTTTATGAGTTAAACTTAAAATTTTTTTAACAATACAAATTCCATTAATATGATTAGATAAATTTAAAAAATTTTTTTCTACAAAATCAAAAATAAATCCAGTAAATTCTTCTTCAAAACAAGAAATTATTTTTTCTAAAACATGAGTACCATAAGTATCAAAACATAATTCATTTATAGAATCTTTTATTCCATTTATTATAATTTTTTTTTCATTCTTTGAACCAATTTGTTCTATTATTCCTTGAATAGGATAAGTTCCAATATTATTTATTGAAAGTTTTGTTAAAGAATTACTAATAGATAAAAGAAATTCAATTTTATCTTTTTGATTTAAAAAAATAAAAAATCTTTTACAAAAATAATTTGCATATGGATCTATTATTAATTCTATTATAGAAGGACTAATTTCTTGGAAAATCTGATGAATAATGTCAGTATGAGTATTTTTTAAATAATTTTGAAATATTCTACTTCCTCTATGAGTTTTTATTATATTTACAAAATTTCCTTGAATCTTATTAAATAAGAAATAGTCAATTTTTTCATTTTTTGTTAAAGATAAATTTAATTCATATAATAAAATCTCTATTTGCATATTTGTTCCTTGTGGAATTGAAGTAGTTAAAAATTTTTTATGAAATTGATTATTATTATTATTATTATTATTAACAGTAAAATCATTTTGATTTATAAATCTTGTCCCTATATTAAGTAAACTGTTATTGTTATTATCATTATTTAGAATTTGATTATTATTTATTAATAAAAATGAATTATTATTTATTCCTAAATTTAAGTTTTGGTTATTGAATAAATAAAAATTATTTTGATTAACATTATTTGAATTTTTATTTATATTATTATTATAAGTTTGAAATCCATTAAACATACTATTATTAGGGTTTAAATTTAAGTTTACATTAAAATTATGTTCTAAAAATTCATCATTATTAGATTCATATGTTTTTCTTCTTAAATCATTTCTGGAAAAAGTACTATAATTAGTTGAAAAAGAAGTTTTTTGATTATTTAAATTATTATTATTAAAAAAAGTAAATTTTTGATTTTGGAAATTATTTCCATTCAAATTTCTAAAAGAATTATTCGGGGAAAATAAACTTAAATTACATTTATTATTAAAAAGATTATCTATATTCTGAAAATTATCTTCCCCTTGAAAACTTACAGTAGGAAATTTTTTATCATATCTATGAATAGGAAGAATATTATATTTATTATTATAATTATTAAGATCAATATCACTTTGGCTCATATTAAAAAGATATGAAGTATTTTTTTCACTTTCTTCAGGCATACAAATTAATAAATCTTCTGATTTTTCTTCAGAAGAACTTTCATCTTCATCAAATCTAAAATTGATTTGATTATCATCTTCTTCTTCTTTCATTATATCATCTAACATTGTTTCTATTTGATTTTCTAAAGCGTGAGAACGCTCATTTGGCTTTTGTTTTTTAATTTGATTTTCTTCTATATTGATTTCCATTTTTTTATTATATATTTTTGCTTTATTTTTTACATATTGTTGAGAAGATATATTATAAAAAAAATTAAATATTTTCATTTTTTATTAAATTTGTAGATTTATAATTTGTTATATTAGATTAAATAAATAGGTTTAAAATTTTTATGATAATATTATTAAACTTTTAAAAAATGAAATCAATTAAAAAATAAATGTTTTTCGAATTCTACTTGATTTGAAGATAAATCAGAAGAATTTTTCACTTTACAATAAAAATATTTATTTTTCTGATAAAAAAGAAATTCAAATAAATATTTAAAAAAATTTTGAATTTTATTTCTTTCTTTTGAATCAGAAATTTTAGATAAATTAAATCCTTTTTTAAATTTATTAATAGAACCAATTATATTAATTTTAATTTTTAAAACTTCATTATTTGAAATAAAATATTTATAAGTTAAAGTTTCTTTTGAATATTTATAAATTGTTTTTTCTTTCAATTCATTAGATTCAGCTCCTTCATCTTCTAAATTATTAGTAAAAAATAATGGTTCATTGAAATCTGAAGCAAATCTTGTAAATTTATTATTGTTTTTTTTATTTGGAGAATTTTTAAAAATATTATAAATTTCAATATATTCTATTAATAAATATTTCCTTTTTTCTATATTTGAAAAAGATAAATTTATTAGCATATGTATAAGTTTATCAAGTTGAGATAAATTATTTTTTTTTTTTGTCTTTGATAAATTTTTTGTAGTTAATGAAACTAAATTCTGTTCTTCTTTATCTTTTAAATTAAATTTAAAATGTTTACTAAAAGAATTCCTACTTTTCAGAGTATAATAATTTTCAAAAAAATCAGATTTTCTTCTATCTGTTTTTCTTAATGTGTATATTTGATTTACAATTTTAATCACTAATTTAGAATTTTTATATTTTGATTTTTCATTATTTATAATTATTTTTTTAAATAGACTTTCTAAATTAAGATTTGAATTAATATTTTTTAAAGGTTGTAAATAACAAAATAAATAAATATTATCACATTTATTAGTTATTTCATTATGAATAGAAATAAATCTATTATAATCCTCAAAAAAGGGTATAATATCATTATAATATAAATTTAAATAAAATGCTAAATTAATAAAAGAAGGAGAATAATTTAATTTATTTAAAAAATCATATATTTTATTATTTGATTTTGAAAGAGGATAACTAATATTAACTAATTCTTTAAAGTATAAAGAAGTAAAAAATAAAGGTGAAAAATCATTTTCATTTTTTTTAAATTCTTTAGATTTATTTCCTATATAAATAACATAATTTTCATTTTTAATAAAAAAATCTGTATTAGGTAATAAAAAATATAAAGCATCAAACCTTCTATTAGTTTTATGCAAATAAATAGATTCATATAATTGATTAATAAAAAGATAAATATAAGATTTTGTTTCACAATTAACAAAAGAAAAACAAGTTAAATTATCAATTTCTAATTTTTCAAAAATAATTGAAAATAGAGAATCAAATTCAAAATCATATCCTTCATCAACTGCATCAGTTTCATCATCAAAATCTACAAAAACATAAAATATTTTATCTTTTATATTTTTTTTTATTTTATTTTTTTCTATTAAATTATTATTATTTTCAAGTTCCTTGGAAAATTCTTCTACTTTTTTTATATAATTATTATAAACTTTTGGTAATTGTTTATGAAAAAGATAATTATTAAAAAATATAAAATAATTAAATTTAATTCCAAAATAATTTTCAGCATCTTTAAATCTAATTTTCATTTTTGTTATGTCACTGTGATGAAAAGTTAAGTCAATATTATCAAAAGTTTCTAATAAAAATTTATCCATTAAATAACTTTCTTTTGATCTTAAATTTTTTTGCCCCATTTAATTTAATTAAATACACCTCATTGAAAAAAATAAAAAAAATTATTATAAATTATAAAAATAATCAAATTTTTTTCAGTTATTCATAAATTATGTCATAAGAAATGGATTTAAAATTTTAATTATGATTGAATTTTTAAAAATAATTCAAATGACTTTAAAATATTCGAGATTTGAAAAAAATTATTTTAGAAGAAATTAATGCATAAAAATATAAATTAATATTATCATTGATAAATTATTAATTTTTTTTTTATTTTTTATTCAATCTTATTATATTTCTTTTTTTGTTAATCTTCTTATTTAATAAAATTTAATTTCAGGATTTTCAATTTAATTATTATTTTTATATATTTTTTTTTATATTATATGGCTCTTCAGAAAGTTTTAATTATTTAAAATTTTTTTATAATAATTACCATTTTTATTTTAATTTGAATAGAAAAATTTAATTAAGGAGATGAGGAAACAAAAAAATTGTTTTTAATTAATATATTTTTATGGTGAAAAAATTAGAAGAACTTTTTTTTATGTATATAATTTAATATATTTTTAACGTTATTAATTTTAAACTTTTTAATTAACAAAATTTTTTTAATGAAAAATGAATATTAAAAATAATTTTCCAAAATTTTTGTATTTTTCTGATGATTTTCTTTTTGATTTTTTTTAAATTGGAAAAATGAATAGGAAAATTTTTATTTTCTAAGATTTAATAAAAAAATTTATCTCTTTTGAAAAAATTATTTCTAATGTCTTTTTTATCTTTATATAATAATTTTCTTTTGAATGTTTCTATTTTTAGAAGCTCATAAAAAGGATTATGTTTTTATTTTTTTTTTGTTTTCAAAAAGTTTTTTGTAAAAAGTAAGAAAGAATTTTCATTTAATATATTTAAAGAAAAAAATAAAATAAATCCAATATTTAACGGATTGGTTTTAATTAAAATTATTTACAATTATTAAAGAAGATATAATAATCATTAATGTAAATATACTTATAAATTTTTATAATATTTTTTTAAGGTTAATTAATAAATCAAACTCAATGGGACTATTCTAATTATAACAAAATGATTAAAAAAAAACTAATTATCTTAAAGATGATATTTCAAAATTAAAAAAAAAAAAATTTAAATTACTATCATTATTTAAAATTTCAAAGTTATATGAATAATTTTCATATATTTTAACCAGTAATTTTATCTTTAACATCATTATAAGCATCAACAACTTTATCTTTTACATCTTCCGCAAGTTCACCTGTTTTTCGAACAAATTTTTCAGTTTTAGTTTCATTTGGATGAGTAATATCATCCCATTTATCTTTTAAATGAAAATTTCCTGAATCTCCTCCTTTATAACAATTACAATCATTTCCCATTTTAATTTATAATTAATTATAAATTTATTGTTTTATTATTTGTCTCAATTTAACGTTTTTTTTTTTCTTGAAATAAATATTTAAATTTTTTTTTTAATTAAAAATAATCAAAAAAAATTATAATAAAATAACAAATTATATTTTATTCATATTTAAAAAAATGTATTTCAAAATTTTTATATTATTCTTTTTAAATAATCTAAATCTAATAAAACCAGTAATAATAATTCCATTTAAAAGAGTGTTCTACAAGCCCTTAACAGAGGATAATTTAATAGAAGAATTAACTAACAATTATTTACAAGTACCATTTTATGTTGGAGCTCCAATACAAGAAATTCCAATGATATTAAAATTAAATGAATTTCCAACATTTTTAACATCAGTACAATATAAAAAAAACAATATAATTAAATATGATGAAAAAAAATCATCTTCATTTAAAATTGTTGATGGACATAAAGGAGTATATGATTCTTATGATTTTACAGAAGGAATTTTAGCAAATGATAGTTTAGATTTTGGAAAAGATCAAAAAAAAATGAAAAATTTTACTTTTGTTTTAGCTTCAAATTTAACTTATCAAACACAAAATTTTTCTGGAGAAATTGGTTTAAAATTAACTTCTTCTAGTCATTCTATGGCTTATACTTCTAGTTTTATTAATCAATTAAAAAGTAAAGATGTTATTGAAAATTACCCTTTTGCTATTCAATATACTGATGAAGATAGTGGTAAATTTATTTTTGGAAATTATTTACATAATTATGATAAAAATTATATTGAAGATGATTTTGTTTTTGCTAAAATTGGAATTCCTGATGATAAAAATCAATGGAAAACTTTTTATAGAAATATTAAAGTTAATGATAAAATAATTGAAGAAAGAGAACAATATATTTCTTTTATATATGAATATGGTTTAATTGAAAGTACTTTTGATTATTATACATATATAAATCAAACTTATTTTGAAAATTATTTAAATAAAGGAGTTTGTAAGCAAAAAAATTGGGGTTATTGGCAATATTATTATATTGTTTGTGATACTAGTATTAATATAAAAAAATTTCCTGAAGTTTATTTTATCAAAAATGAATTAAATTATAATATGAGTTTGGGTTATGAAGAATTATTTTATAAATTTCAAGGAAAATATTATTTTTTAGTTACATCAAAAAATGGTGTTAGTCGTTGGATTTTTGGTAAACCTTTTTTTAAAAGAAATTTAGTTTTTTTTGATAGAGATAGAAAAATTTTTGGTTTATATCCAAAAGCAAAATATTCTTCTAAATTTTCTTTTTCATGGATTTTAGTAATAATTCTTGCTATTGCTCTTTGTCTTTCAATTATATATATTAAATATTATATGCCATTATCAAAAAGAAAAATTAGAGCAAATGAATTGAATGATGATTATGATTATATGCCCCAATTGGTAAAAAATGGAATTAAAAATATCTTTTAGGCCATCATACTTATAATTTTTATCACCTAATTTTAATTTTAGATTTTATAATAGTATCACAATTAAATAAATATATTTTTAAATTTATATTGGAATATTTAACTTTTTTAAAATTTATTTGAAAGATGAAATAATTCTTAATTTATATTAATACATCTATAACTTATATAATAATCATTATCATTATTATTATTTTCATTTTTTATTAAACATTTTTCTACTTCAATTTAAACCCTGTTGTAAAACTTACTGATTCTGACCTATTTCCGTTTGCATAATATGATTGTGCAACTGCTAGCTCAAATTTTAGTGCTTCTGCATATTTTTTCAGAGCGGGAGTATATACGATTGTTAACTCCGTCTTGTTTTTTTGTGACTGAACATAATTAGAAAACGAATTTTTAATTGTAAGTTTATCATTTAATTGCCAAGATGGAGTAATTCTTAAAGAGCTCCATTGGCTGTCTTCAAGTTCTCTGTTTGCAGACTGACGAAAAGCGGTTTCGAGTGAAATTCTTTTTGGGCTGTCATACCTTAAAAAAAAAGTTGCTGTAGATTCAGGCTGAGCATAAGATAACTCTTCTGCAAATCTGGTGCCGTAGGTAAAGCCTCCGCTACTTGCAACTACACTTGCACTGAGCGGCAGAATATCACCAAGGCTGCCACGGCTGACCATTGAACGGGCGAGTGCGCTCTTCATTGTATTTGTATTTGATGTTATATTCATGACCCCCGCCGGCAGGGTCAACTTCAGCTGGGGGATGTTCACCTCCGGCTTCTCCACATTCGCGTCAAGATATATGGTTTCGATGAGGTTATCATCGTATTCGACCTGTCCGTTTATCTTATATTTTTCCTGTACCAACTCTTCTGCCGGGGAAGCAATTTGGCTAAGCATTAATATAAGTATTGTTGTTAAAAATCTTTTTAGCATAATCAAATTATAGTTTAAATATTTTGGATATTCAAATCATGAACTTTTGTTAATAGAAGAAAAATAACGAAATTATCCCATTTTACACACATAATTTATAACCCACCCATACCCTCCCTAACTAGGGAGGGCTTAGCTCTTAACTTTTCGTTAGAAAAGATTAGAGCTAAGGGGTGGGTGTTAATTATTTATATTTTTTAGAGTAAAAAGGAATGATTTTGAAAAATAATCCTGTTTTCTGCCGGTAAGACAATTTAACAAAATTTTAAAACAGGTTATATTTGGTTTAGAAAAGGAGATTATTATGAGACAAAGTTTTTTGGTGGTAATGTTAAGTTTTTTTCTTGCGACTGGTTTTTCTTATGCAGAAGATTCGATTGCAGTTGTTGATTTACAAAAAATCGTCAGCAGCTCATCTCAAGTCAAACAGCTTAAGCAGGAACATGCAAAGAAGATGGAAGAGCTTAACAAGATTGTTGTTAATGCGCGCGGCGAGATTGCAAATGAGACAGACGAAAGTAAAATATTAAAAATTGAGGAAAAATATACAAATGAATTTAATACAAAAAAATCAATCCTTGAGAAAGATTATAATAACAGATTAAGTGCTATTGAAAAAAATATTAAAGACGAAATTGCAAAAAAAGCTCAAAAAGATGATTTCGACTTTGTTTTTGCAAAAAGCGTTGTTCTGTATGGCGGGAAAGAGATTACAGATGTGATACACGTAAAATAATTTTGTGGAGAGTGTATTTAAGCGGAATTTCTTTT
>JAJJKW010000450.1:0-27268 GCA_023805745.1 Isotricha sp. YL-2021b | reverse complement strand
CTAGTATTATCTTATTATAATAACATCAAAATAAAAAATGATAATATTAGATCTTGTTAGTTATTCCATTTAATGATTTTAAAAATAATATATTTTTTAATTTTCACTAAAAGAAAATAACTACTGAAATTGGGTTCTAAAATAAATCAAATAAAATTATATTTAGAATTTTTTCCTTAAAAAATTTTCATTAATAAAAATTATCAATAAATCCAACCTTTCTTTAATTGTTCTTAATATATGCATTTCAATTAATTTCCCTCTTTTATTATTTATCCAATAAAATAGAGCAGAGAATCATAATGAGAAGAATTTAATTTTAGTAGTGTCACTGAGCTTCTTTTTGGAGTAATATTTTATGATAAAAATATTCTATATTTCAAAATTTTTGAAATTAAAAATTAATTTCTAATAATTAATTTGATAAAAAATAAAATAAAAAATTGCTCTGAAAATTATGACACTATAGTAATCAAAAAAAAACTATATTTTCCTCATTCATGTTCTATTACTCCATATTTTTGAACATATTTAAATATTAAATTTTTTTTTAAATTTAAATATTTAATAGATTATTTTAAATTTGTTTCTAACTATTTAAAATATCTTTATCAATGATACATCTATTATTATTTTTGAATAAAAAATCATTGAATTATAATAAAAAAATTGCATAAAATATTTAATATTTTAATTTTTTAATCTTTTTTTTATTTAATTGTTTTAAATTATATAAAATTTTTTTCAATTGATAAATTTAATTCATTCATTAAAAGATTCAATACATTTTAAGTGTTAAGATATTTTTTAAATTTTAATTATCTTTTATTTTTATTTATTTATTGAAATAAAAAAAAATTAAAAATAAAATGAAAAATAATATATTCCTTATTGATTCTCTATATAACTGGAGAAGTAAATGAATAGTTATTGTTTAAACCATTGAAAATGTAATAAAATTGACTTCTTTACTTTACATATTTATTGATGATATTATTCTAAATATTAAAGAAAAAATTAATATTCAAAAAAAAAAAACAACTTATCTTATTAAAAGAGGAAATAATTATTTTACTTTGCCTTGTTTTTATTAAAAATGAATATTATTATTTTTTTAATAATGATTCTAAAAAAATATGTATATAATAAATTTCAATTTTAATGAATATGTTACATGAGATTTCAAAAAATAAAATAATATGAATTTAATTTTGCAATTTGTGTTTTTTAAAAATATTTCCATATAAAATTTCAGAATAAGGAAATTATTTTGATATTAAATATGAATTAAATTTTAAAGAAAAATATTTTATTTATGTTTTAAGATTCTCAAGAAATAATTATTAATTATTTTTATCACCTAATTAGAATAATATAATTATTTTAAATTTTTTGATATATAAAAGAAATTTTTAGGGATTACATTGGATTAGATAATATTTTTTAATTAATTTTGAAAAAATAACTTGTTAATTTATTTTTAAATATTTTTTAAGTTTATAAAATAAATATTGATTTTATTAAAAAATATTTTTATTTATTATCTTTTATTCAAAAATGTTTTTTTATAAAATAAATTATTAAATGGAATTAAGTTTAATTTGTCTTGAAAATTTTTCAAAAATTGGTCCTTTTTGTATAACAGAAGAAGATTTTTTAATTGTTATATTAAATGTGATTTTATTATCAATAGTTTGTTTTTTAATTTATAAAACATATATTTATAATAATTCTTCAGAATTAATATCTACTGTAAAACATCCATTTTTATGTTTAGGAGAAGGAGATTTAAATAAATATTATCAACCAACTGGAGTTCAACAAAAATCAAATAATACTAAAAAGAAATCTACTAAAAATAATATAAATAATGAAAAAACAAATATTAATGAATTAAGATGTAGTTCTTGTGGAAATAGTGTTACTGTTACTTATCAATATACTTTACATAAATTATTATTATAATTTTGTTTTGTTTTTAAAAAGATAAATAATTATTAAGATTTCATTTTTTTTATTGTATTTGTTTTTTAAAATCATGTTTTAAAAAATTCATTTTAACTTATTAATTATAATTATTCTCATATAAAACTGACATTCATAAATTTTTTTATTTTGTTATAATGAAAGATTTAATTATGGATATATCGAAATTATATTTTCAAATTCTTTTTAATTTTTTAACTTTTCATTATTATGAAAATAATTTATTAAAATTATAACAATACTTATATTTCAAAAACTAAAACTTAACTTATTCAACATTTTGTTTTCAGAATAATCAAAAAAAAAAAATCATAGTTAAAGAGATATATATTTATCTATTTAATATTATTTTAGATATTCAATAAATGAAGAGATTTTTAAAATGAATTTTTTCACGAATAATTCTAATTATGATAAAACTCTGAGATTCTTATTTGAGAAATATTCTTTAAATGAAGTAAAATATTTTATAATATTATAGATTCTTTCTTGATTAAAATAGAATCATTCAAATAAAGTTGTATTTTTATCATCTCAAAAGTAATAATTTAAACCAATTTATAAATAGCTAATTGAAGTTTTCATAACAAATTGTATAATTGAATTTTTTTTCTAAAATAAAAAAAATAATTTTCTCTCAATATATTTTGAGTTCCTTCTATATTATTTTCTTTGTTTAAATCAAATAAAAAGAAAAAAATATTGGTTTTTCCTAAATAAAATAATTTATTTAAAACAATGTCAATTTGATAATCATTTGAATATAAAAATCATAAAATTTATTCAAATTTTAATTAGCCATTGATAAATGGTATATTTTTTCAACAAAAAATGAATATAAAATTAAAAATAATAACAAATTTAAATGAAAAAAAATATTCAAAAAATATTTATAAAAATTTCAAAACATTTTAAAAAATATATTAATTATTAATAAATGAAATTAAAATCTTTCAATTCTTTTAATGAAAATATAAATAATACAAAACTTAAAAAAAAATCAAAATTTACTAGAAGTTATACTAAAGAAGTAATAAATGAATTTGAAGATTATGATAAGAAAATAAATGATTATAATTTAAAATTAAGAAAAAAATTATTTGAAATTGCTCCTAGAGAAAGTTTAAGAAAATTAAGTTTTGTGAAAAATAATAATAAAAACTTAAATTTAAATTTACCTTCAATAACTTCAATTCCTTTTGAATTTTCAAAAGACACTTATTCTATAATAGAATATATTTTCTCAAAAAAAACAAAAAATAAAAATGAAATTTTATACATTCAACATTTTTTATCAAATTTTAATCATTTTATTTCAGAATTAAATAAAACAAAATTACTATCAAATACTAATCTTTTACTTAGTCAAATTGCAAAATATATGAAAATGACAAAATTATTTCATAATCAACTATTATTTAGATATGGTGATAAAGGAGATAAATTTTATTTTCTTTTTTCAGGTCAAGTTGCTATTATTGTTCCAAAAGAAATTCAAATTAAAGTAAATTATGATGAATATATAAATCATTTAAATAAATTATTTAATTTAAAAGAATATGGTTTAGTTTTAAAAATTATTGAAGAAAATATATCAAAATTTAATTCCTTTGAAGTTTTAGAATATAAAAATTTAATTTTAGATTTAGTTAATAAAAAACCAACAGAAAAAGAAAATACTAAGAAAAATGTTTCTTTTGATTTTAAATTATTAAATAAAGATAATAACAATAAAATAAAATTTGATTCATTATATAATTATAACCAAATTATAACAATTGAAGATTATTTAAATTCAGTTTTACCGAATATAGAAGAAGAAAAAGAAAAAGAAGAATATATTAAAACTCCAAAAGAAAAAAAAATAAATTTTCAAAAATTTCAAAGTCCACAACAAAAAAAAAAATCACAAAATGAGAAAAATGTAAGAAATTTAATTTTAGAAATACAAAATAACAAAAATAAAAAAACAGTAACTTTATATATTTATTATCAAATAGGAATTTTAAAACAATTTTCTACTTTTGGAGATATTGCTTTAGGAGCTTCTTATTCAAATAGAACTGCAACAATAATTAGTTTAGAAAAAACTTCTCTTGGTCATATTGAAAATAAAATTTATTCAAATTGTATTAAAAAAAATTTTGATGTATTAAGATTTAAAAATATAAGTTTAATCAGACAAATTCCTTTATTTCAAGATTTAAGTATTGATAAAATTAATGAAAAATATTTCAATGATTTTCATTTACATATTTATAAAAGAGGAGAAATTATTTTTAATCAATTAGAAAAAAGAAAAAAAATTTATTTAATAAAAGAAGGAGAAATTGAATTATTAATGAGAGGTTCAATAAAAGATTTAAATAAAATTATTTCAGAATTTTCTCCAGAAGATATTTTAATTAGAAATAGATTAATAAAAAATAAAAAATTTGAAGATGATCTTTTGGCTAAATTTTATAATAATGATAATGAAATTAATTTTTGGAAAATTTCATATATATTTCCTTGTGATATGTTTGGTTTAGATGATTGTATATTTGAAGATAAATATTTTATTTCTGCAATTTGTAAAACTGAAACTTCTTTAATTTATGAAATTGATATTGAATTTTTTTTAAATATGATTCATGAAAAAAGTGTTTTTAAAAATTATATTAATTACACTAATATGAAAAAAAGTCAAATGTTAAAAAGATTACAACAAATTAGACAAAATAAAATTAATATAAAATATTTTGATAAAGAAATTTCCAGTTTAGAATTTCCTGAAATGAAAATAAAAAAAAACTATAAATTAAATTTCAACACTATAATGAAAGATTTTAATGAAAAAATTTCATTTTTGAAAAAAAAAGAAGCCAAAAAAGATAATTTAAATAATACTGCAGATTTATCTTCAATAAATTTGAAATTGAATAATATTTCTCCTTTAAATAATAAAAAATATATAACCCAAAACACAACAGATAATTCCTCTATATATTCTCCAAAAAATTCAATAGTTTCAAAAACATTTTATATATCAAAAAATTCTAGAAATTCTTCAAGTAATTATAAAAAGTATATTCAAAAAATTAAATTCTATAATGAAAATAAAAAAATTATGAATTTGAAAAGTATAAATCCAAAATTGAATGTAAAAACAGATATTTATACTCAAAAATCACCTATAAATAAATCTGATTATAATAATTCAATTGATAAAACAAAATATAATTCATCTTTAAGAAATTATATTAAAAATATCAAAATTGCTTATTTAAAAAAACCAAAAGTTGATGTATATTCTGAAATAATGTTTCAATTAACCACAACAGACTTTAAAAAAAATCCAAATAATAATAATTCTGATGAAGATAATACTGTTGACTTTTTAATTTTAGATAATATAATTCAAAATAAAATCAATAGCAATAAAAAAGAAAAAAAAATTGTTTTAAATAATAAAGAAAAACTAAAACAAAAAGAAAAAAATATATTTGGATTCAAAGGATTAAAATTAAAATCAATTTATAAAAATTATATAGTTAAGGAAGGAAATTAATTTACTCCTTTTATATGAAAATTATCTAAAATGCTTAGTATGTTAATATTTTTTTAACAAAAAAACAAGTAGTAAGGTATATATATATATTTGTCATTTATTTTTTTTTCTTTTTTAATAATATTATTTTTATTCCTTTCTATTTATTATTTTTGATGAATTTTTTTATACAAAATATTTTTTAAATTATTTAAAATAAATATTATTAAGATATTTTAACTTTTTTTCTTGGTTTAAAGTAATTTACAATTTCAATGTGATAATCAATAAGTATTAATGCTAAAAGACATTCAATAATTCCAAGAATATAAGAAAAATTTAAAAAATTAATATTCCTTTGAAAAAAGGCAAATCCAAATATATCATTTAAAATAACTTCAAAATATTTTATGTTTTTAAATGATAATTTTCTCTTTAAAATAAAAGAAGACATCATTGTTATAAAAATAAAGATAAATCCAAAAATTCCAAAACCAATTAAAACAAAACAACAAATTTTCCAACTCATTAACCAACCAAAAAAATAAAAATATTGAAAATTAAAAGAAATTAGACTATATAACATCAAAAATAATCCAGTAAAAAAAAAATAGTTTAAATATCTTGAAAATAAAATATTGAAAGGAGATTCATCTTTTAAAAGAATATAATAAAATTTTTGATTAATTATTTGACAAAATATTAAAAAAATGAAATAAAAAAGAAAAATTCCAATATTAAAATAAGAATTTAATGAAAATAATATAGAAATAATACCAGAGATAATAAAAAAAGGAGAGATAATTTTTGAAAAAGAATATTCATTACTATGATAATTATTATCTTTTGAAATATCAATATAAATTGGAATTAAACATGTTAAAGAATTTATTAATGTGACAATTCCAAAAGTTAAAAAATTTGCAGAATAAAAAATTAAAAATGAAGTAAAAACTCCTAATAAATCATTAAACATATTTTTTAAAGAAAAACAATTCAAAAAAGATTCTTTTAAGTTTGAAGATTTTGCAAAATAAGTTAAATAATTATTATAATCCTCATTTTCATTATCTTGATTAATTGGGTAATAATCATTAAAAATTTGTTCATTCTCTCCTAAAAAACATTTTAATAAAAAATATATTAATAAAAAACAAATTAAATAAATTTCCCATTTCCAAAATAATATTGATACAAACACATTAAAATCAACATTAATCAGTTGGAATTCTTTTTTAATTAAATTAATTCCATAAATAAAAATTCCTAATTGTAGTGAAGATAAAATAATAAAAAAAGTTAAAAATATAATATCTTTAACTGATAATTTTTTCTTAGAATAAATTAAATTGTTTCTTATACTTTGAATACTTGTTTTTTTAAAAAAAGATTGTGATAAATAACTTTTTGGGGAGAATTTTGTATTTTCTTCTATCGTTTCTAAGTCTAATTCAGGTAAACCCTGTTTAAAATTATTTAAGTTTGGAATGGAAGTTTGACTTTTACTGAGTTTATTATAATTATTTGAAACAAACATTTTTATTATTCTATTAAAATTAAATTAAAATATAATTAATAATATTGAAAATGAATATTAAAAAAGTAAATAAAAAAAGATTTTATTATAATAACAATTTAACAAAAAAACAAAAAAAAAAAATGTTTTCATTTTGAAATATAAATTCTTTATTTAAAATTAAATTAAAATCTTGATTTAAAAAAAGAAAAAAAAATAATAAAATTTAAAATTTTAATGGAATCATCATTTAAAATTATGATGTTTTATATTCTTTATTATTTTTAAATAATAATAATTAATTTTAATGATTCTATATAAGAATTTAATAATAATAAGAAAATAAAAATAAATTGTAAATTAATAGAAGAAACTATCAATAATGAATAAAAATGAATGAAATTTGGAATAAATTTCAAAAAGGCTTTTATTATAATAATAATAATCTTTATATTTGAACTATTATTATAATTAATTTAGTGAAGGATTTTTTTCATTTTATAAGTTCAAAATCTTCTAAATGTTGAGTATATTTTATTTAATTTGAATTAGATTATTAAAATACATTTTTTATATACAATATTATATTCCAATTTACAACATAACATAAATTTAACTAAATAATTATAATATTAATTTTTTTAATATTTATTAATTGTTTCTTCAATGCTTCTTACAAATTACAAAAACAATAGAGAAACAAATTTTTCTTCAGAAAACAATGATGATTTTGAAGAAATAAATAAAGATATTTCAAGAGTATTAATTGAAATGAATTTAAATGATATAGATGAAAGATTTAAAAATAAAAATGATAAACATTTTAATGAAAACAACCATAAATCCGTTGAAGAAAATTACTTATCAAAAAAAAATGACATTACTTTAAATTATTCACAAAAAACAATTTCTCCTTCAGAAATATTTAACAAGAATTATATTTCAATGTTTGGAAATTTTTTAAATTTAAATCACTCCAATGATATTTTTTCAAAAAATAAAGTTATGAAATTATCTTTCGATAATTATGATAAAATAAATAATTTAATTAATCAAGAATCTAATAATATAATTAAAAAACATCAAAACAAAACTCAAAAAAATAACAACCAAAAAAAACAAAAAAAAAAAAAAGGAAATGTGGATTCTCCAAGAAATTTTATTCATTTAGATAATGTTATAAAATTAAAAGATAAAAGAACTACACTAATTATAAGAAATATCCCAAATAAATATACAATGAAATTATTTACTGAAGAAATTAATCAATATTTTTTTGGAAAATATGATGTAATATATCTTCCTTTAGATTTTATAAATAAAACAAATTTAGGTTATGCTTTTATAAATTTTATAGATCCTATACATATTGTTTTTTTTTATGATGAATTTATAGGTAAAAAATGGAATAATTTTAATTCCGAAAAAAAATGTAATCTAGCTTATTCAAAAATTCAAGGAAAAAATGAATTGCTAAAATATATATATAAAAAAAATAATCCTACTATAG
This sequence comes from Isotricha sp. YL-2021b, assembly GCA_023805745.1. Taxonomy (NCBI): domain Eukaryota; phylum Ciliophora; class Litostomatea; order Vestibuliferida; family Isotrichidae; genus Isotricha; species Isotricha sp. YL-2021b. The sequence goes on along the minus strand of JAJJKW010000450.1, from coordinate 18,727 downwards.
TTACTCTTTTAGGGAGTAAAAATATATTTTATATAGAAAATAGCCAAATAATATGCAATGAAATTGAAATACCAATTAAATATTATATTTCATTTATAAATTATTATCCATATTCTTTATGTCATAAAAAGAATGAAAAAGTATTTGTAGTTGACAAATACTATAAAATTTAGTTTCATTATTTGTACATTAGTGATTATATATAAAAATTTCAATAGTGTAATATTATTAATGTCAATTGAGTCTGAAATAAATTAAATTATCTATATATACTTTAATTTAGGAATTAAAGTGAAAATTTTTAATGGATTTAATGCCAATTTAATTTTAATTAAATTTACCATAAAAATTTATGAGATTATAAATATAAAAAAAATAATTAATTATTATAGACTTGAAATATCACTTTCAATTTTTTCTTTTTCCTCAATTTTTAATTTTTCTTTCTCTAAAAGGCTAATTCCAATGTTTTCTTTATCATCTAAATAAGTTAAAGAAAAATTTGAATTTTTTTGTAGAATTTTAAAAATTTCTTTATAATTAGTTTTAAATTTTTCTTTTGATATTGAAATCATTTCTCCTTCTAATTCATTTGGTTCTAAATAAGTATTTGCGAATTTTTCAATAGCATTTTTTTTAGAAATTTCATTAAAAATATAAACAAATCTTTGAGTAACCAGTTTTATAGGATTATTAGGATTATTTAAAAAGCTCATAAAAACAGGAAAAAAATTATATTTCAGATTTCTTGAAATATATTGTATATCAAAAAATTTAATTTTTTTTTCTTCTATTAAGATTGAGCTATTTTCTGATTTACTATCAAGATTTTTTAAAATATTTTGAATAATAAAATTAATTTTTTTTTTAAGATTGCTACCTATAATTGTATAATTCTTATCAGAAAAAATTTCTTTGTAAAATAAGCTTACACCCAATTCTTCGTTAATTAATAATATTTTTTTCATTTCTTCACATTTTTCTAATAACTCTTTTTTAATGTCTTCTAAATTAAATTTATTTTTTAGTTTATATTTAACAATATAAAATTTTTTATCTTTATCTACAAAAACTTTAAATTTTTCAAAATAGGAATTAATTATTTTATTAAATTCTTTTTCTTGACTAAAAATTTCTAAATCTTTTCCAAATTCCATTGAAATTGATGTTAATAGTTCTTTATTAATATTTTCATTTTCATTTCCTTTAATTTCTTTTAATAATTTATGTAAGACAGTTTCAAATTGATAACCATAAATTATATCTTCTTTATTATTTATATTTAAAAAAAGATTTTCATAAGATATTTTTGTTAAAATATTTTCTGTTTTTTTTAAATCAAATTCATTTAATAAAGATGGGTTTATTGAATAACCAAAAGAATAAATTATTGAAATATTATTTTTAGTTTCTTTTTCAAATAATTTTCTAAAATCAAATCCATTATAATCATATTCAGTAATTTCAATTTCTTTATTTTTACATAAATCTAATAATTGTTGTAAGGTTTTTTCCATTTTATCACTTTGAAATTCATTTTCTTTTGCAATTTCAAAGATAACATTTTTTTCTTCTTTATTTTTTGAATATTCACATTTTGTTATTTTAGAAGAAATAAAAAATTCACAAAAATTTTCATAATAATAATCTTCCATTTCATCATTAACGATAATTTTAAATAAATTTTCATTTTTATTTTTTGAGAATCCTATATTTATTGAGTTCATAAATTTTTTCCATTTTTCATTTAAAGTTTCTTTTAAAGAAATTTTAATTTTATTAATATATAAACGAAACATATTTTGAATAAAAGGATGAAAAATTAAAACCCATTTAAATTCTAATAATTCTTTAATTAATTTATAATCTTCTTCATTTATATCTAAATTTTTGTGTAAGAAATCTTCTTCATTTTTTTTATCTTTAATTTCATTGTTATAAGTATTTAAGAAATGTTTTGTTATTTTTTTTATGTAATCAACTAATTTATTTTGATATTTTATCGAAGGAAGAACTAATGCTTTGGGATAATAATTATAACTTTTTTTTGCATCCTTTTTAGGAGTTTTTCCATCTTTTAAAATTCTTTCCAAATTATCTTGTAAAATTCTTTCTTTTTCTAAACTATCATATGAAATAGAATTATCTGACGTAACTTTATTAAAATTATAAATATCTTTATAATTTAAAAGATATTTAAGAAAAATTGGTGAAAAAGAAACATATTCTTCTTGTGAATATTTATGAAATTTCATTGAAGGAATTAAAAAAGTAAATATTTGAAAATCTATATCGTTATTTGTATTAACTTTATGTACTATGGAGAATTCGGAAAAAATTAGTTCTTGATTTATATTTTTTTCAGTTGATATATCACAATTAAATGTTATATATTTTAAAAGAGGACTTTCAAGTTTGTTTTTAAATAAAGATAAAGAATTATGAAAGTTTTCTTTAGTAACAAAAATTAATTCTCTTGTTTCTTCTGTTTGCTTCATTTTTATTATTTGAAATTTAAATCAAATAGAAATAAATAATTAATTTAATATTTTTTTTAAATTATTATTTCTTATTGTAACTTTTCTTTATCACTGAATTTATTTTAATTTATCAATTTAAGAAAATTAATAATATTTAGAAATCCTCATTAGTCTAGGGGTTAGGATATCTCGCTTTCACCGAGAAGACCCGAGTTCGATTCTCGGATGGGGAAAATTTTTTATTTATAAAATAAAAATTTTTAATTTATATTAAGAATTTTTTATTATTAAGTTATCAAATAAAAAAAAAAAAATTTATCTAAATTTAGAATTATTAAAAGAGAAGAATATAACAAAATAATTAAAGAAATAAAAAAGAAAGAAGATGTTTTTGGATTAAAGAAATTAATCTATAAAAATAAAAGAAAATGAATTTATTCCTAAAATATTTATATGAAGTAAATATTAAAATTAATGTTATAGAATATTTTTGAAGATAAGGTATACTTATCTTATAAAAAACAGATATTTTAAAAAATTTAAAATAATTAATCATATGATAAAACTTAATTACTTTATATAAAATATAATTAAAAAAAATAAAAAATTTATTATGAAAAAAAGGCTAAAAAAATATTTTTTTTCTTTAAATGATAAATTAATAAATAGAACAAAAGAAGATCTATAATAATAGATGTAAAAATGAAGTTAAAAATAAAACAACAAGTTCAGGCCAATTCCTAAAAAATATATTAAAAAAGATTTAAAAAAATAAATATATGATAATATAAAAATTAAATTAAATAGATATTTGATTCTTGGAATAATTCTAGTTATTAGGTTATTTTATTTAAATAATAAATTTGATGAAGAAAGAGATATAAATAATATAAGACTTATTGTTATATCAAGTGCTTTATGAAATTAATATAATTAACTATATTAACAAGATTAGTTAATGAAATTAATAAAAAGAACATATTATGTAATAAACAAATTGGATTTATAAGATAATGTGTAACTAAATTAAATTTATTAAAATTAAGACAAATAGTTATGAATATGAAAAAAGAAAGAAATTTCTTCACTAAATATTTAATAATTATTTATTTAAAAAAATGCATATGATAAATTATTATATAGAAAAGATTTAATAAATTAGTTAAACAAAGTTTCAAGAAGAAATAATAAAATAGGATTAAATTAAAATATTAATTAAAAGAATTAGGGAAAAAAATAGAAGATAATATTAATAAGAATTTCTAATTTTGAAAATTTGTCAAAAATCTCTTATTTTATATTACTTTATGAATATTTGTTAATATTCATTCCTAGTTTACTTAAATATTAATTACTAATTCAATATACAAAAAAGTAGTTTTAAAAACTAATATCGCATAAAAATAAGCTTTTTATAAATTTTTGAAAGAAATAATTAATTAGAACTCAAACTATCATTTAATGAGCTTGGTAAAATTAACATTGACTTTTCTTCTTCTCCTCTATCTATGGTTTTTTTTTTTTGTATTAATTCCTAAATTACAAAAATTTAATATTATAATTTCACAAAAAATTAATGTCCCAAATATTGAAAAACAATTTATAATTGCTGAATCAAATGTCCAAATTTCATTTTCATACTTTTTGTCAAAACATAAATTTTGGATTAAATGAGATATCTTAATAAAAAAAGTTGATAAAACTTTTCCAATAATATAATAACTTGGTTTTTCAATTTCAATTATTTTTAAAATGCTCATATTTAAAAAACAAATAGTAATACAATAAATACAAAGAATAAATTTTACTTCCCATTTATTAATATTAATTTTATAAAAAGTACTAATAATAATATCTTGTGAATAAACCAAATAATAAATAAAATCATAAATTGATAAAAATAATATTCCAAAAATTCCTACTATAAAACAAATAAAATTCATACTCATATAATATTGAAAATTTAATTTTTTTGGAATAATTTCACAAATTGTAAGAAAAAATGCTGATTCCATATTTAATAAAATAATAAAAACAAAAGAAGTTATTTTAAAACTTTCTCTATTAATTGTATAAGGTGATTGAATTATTATAAAAAAAATCATAAGAATTAAAGAGATAATATTTAGAATAATTCCTATATAATGGTGAATATAAAGTTTAATATTTAAAACATAACTTTCATTAATGAAAAAAAAGAAAAATAAAAAAATTTGTTTCATAAAATTATTTATAGTTATTCCAAACTTTTTCATATTGAAATTATAAATTAAATTAGAAAACTCTAGCGAACCAAAAAAATCTGATATACAAGAAATAAATAATAAAAAATATATTAGAATTTTTTTTCTAAATTTATCTTTTTCAGAAACATTTAAAATATAAAATTGTGATTTCCATTTTGTAACTAAATTTCTTGAGTTATTCTTTTCATAAATATATAATATTATAGCTAAAGTTTGACCAACATACATGAGAAATAATCTAAAAATAGAATTTGTAAAAAAAGTTGTATAATTTCTCATTATATCTAGAAGAACACGACATATGATATTAATTATAAAAAAAATTAAGACTTTTGAAAAGTTAAATATTATTAATGACATTTTTAAATTAAATATTTTTTCATTTCAAAATCAAAATAATTTATCCAAAATAAATAAAATAATTTTTTTATAATAGTATTTTCTTTTTATATTTATTTTTAAAAATATTCAATTCATAATAAATAATTAAGAAAAAATATTATTAATTTTAAGTAATTTTTTATTTAATTTTTAATTTAAAAAATATTATAATGGTTATTACTTCATTAGATAAAATTATTTTAGATAATATATCTTAAGATTTCATTTCTCAAAAAAGTCTTTTCTGTGAAGAAAAAATTATTATTTTCAATTCAAATAACCAAATAAAATATTAAACACTATAAAAATTTGAATAGAAAAAAATTATATAAAAAATTCAATAATAATAAAATTGAAAACATAATATTATTCATTTTAAAAAATGAGTGAAGAATTAAGTCTTCCAAAAATAAGTTTAAACTCCATAATAAATACAACAGAAAATAATTCATATCAAGATTCAAAATTTGAATTAATAACTCAACCAAAACCAAGAAAAATAATTCGTCCCTTTCGTTTAAAAAAAAAAATATCAAATAAAGTTATTTTTAGTAATGAAAATTCTGAAATAAAAACAACTTTAGATGAAGTATTTGGAAAAGATTATTCAGGAATGATGGAACAATTAAAAGAAGAAGTTTCAAATTCAAGAAATAATAAAATATTAAAATTTTATAAAACAAAAAATAAATTAAAACCTACAAGATATTCATCAACAGAATCTATATCAGAATTTTTTGAAAAATATCGAAATTTTAAAAGTTTTGAAAAAAAAGACCAAATTAAAAAATTAACTCCTTCTTTAGCTTTTATAAAATCTTGTGATGAAAATAAAATAATTCCAAATCCTTTAGGTTTAGTTAAAAGAAAAGGAGATGAAAGAATTTTAAGTTTAAATAATCAACATGTTGGAGATAAATATATAAAAGCTTTAAGTGATAGTTTACAATACGTAAATCATTTTAATGATTTTCAATTATCTTCTAATAGATTAACTGAAAATGGAATTAAATATTTATTTACTTCTTTAAATATTAATAAAAATTTAATGCAAAGTATTACAAAGTTAAATTTAAGTAAAAATAGAATAGGAAATTCTGGAACTCAAAAAGTAGTTGATTATTTACAAAATGAAAAATGTAATGTTATTGAATTAAATATTGAAGATAATAATTTACAAGATGGAAATATTATTAAAATTTGTGATGCAATTTGTAATAATAAAAAATTAGATATTCATTATTTAAATTTTGGAAAAAATGAAATTACTGATCATTCAATTAATACTTTATGTAAATTATTATCAATTTTAGAAAATTTAAAAGTTTTGATTTTAAAATTTAATAATATAGGAAATAATTCAGGTGCTTTAATAATTAAAACTATTAGGAAATTATCCAAGTTAAAAATTTTAGATTTATCTTGGAATAAAATCGGAGATGAATTAACACAAGAAATATTATTTGAAGAAATTGTTAATTTACATCCAAATCCAAATAAAAATTTTCTTAATTTTGAATTAAATAAATGTACTTCAGAATTAAAATTTACTTTCAAAAAAAATCCATTAATATCAAAAACTGAAGAAAATAAATCAAAATCAACAAATCATTCAAAAGAAAAAAGAATATCAAAAATTAAAATAATTCCAAAATTAAAAATTCCAGAAAGAAAGCCTTCAAATTTTGCAAAAGAATTATCAGATTATTTTTCAGATAAAGATAATCCTTTAGTTCATTTAGATATTTCTCATAATAATTTACCATATCAAGATTGTTTTTTATTATCAAATGCATCAAAAAATAATCATGATATATTAGGATTACATATTGATGGAAATGAAATGAAAATAGATTCATTAGGTTTTATAACAGCAATAGATAAAAATAAAAGAAATGAATCATTTTATTCAAAAAGTATTATTTATAATAATATTGATTCAAATTCAAATATAATGTCAATTAATAGTGAAAATATAAGAAAAATAAGAAGTAAAAATAATTGTTGGATTTGTGAAGGATGGAGAGAAATTGAATTTATATTTAAACCTAAAATTCCTATTAAAAATCCTCAATCTCATTTAGTTAAAATACATTTTAATTTTGATGATTTTCAACCTTATGATATGATAGGTAATGGTTTAAAATATAATATTTATAGAATGTGTCCTCCTGGAAATATTTTTTATTTTTTTTCTGTTGATTCTGTTCCTATTGAATTTTATGGAATTGAAAATTATAAAATTAAAACTCCTATTATTTTCACTTTTGATAAAAATTATTTTTATGAATTAAATAAAGTTAAATTAAATGAAAAATATACTTTTAAAAATAGTACTTTGATAAATAAAAAATTAATGGATAAAATTTTAGAAAATAAAGAAAATAATGATAAATTACAAACTGAAAGAAATGATTATAAAAAAATAGTTTATATAAATGTTTTAGGGAAAAAAAAAGTAGAAAAAAATTTAAAAGTTATTGATGAAAATTATTTTAAAAATATAGAATATTGTGAACCAAGACAAGAAAAAATAAAAAATAATATTATAAAACCTAAAACTCCTTGGTCTTTTCAAAATTCAATTTTTTCTTTTTGTAATTATAATTATGAAGGATATGATATAAAATTAATTGATGAATGTTTTGAATTTGATTTTAATAGATGTCAATTTAATTATGATCTTAGAACAAATTCAGAATTAGAAGAATTAAAAACTTTTCTAAAGGATTTTTATAAAAATATCATTGATTGTTATAAATATTATTCATCTTTTTCTGGACTTAATATTTTTCAAATTTCTGATTCTTCTTTAAAACAGTTTATATATAAATGTAATGATTTTATTGATGATAATTATGATATTGAAAATATTTTTTTAATTAAAAATAAAATTATATCAAATTTAATTGATAGAGAAGAAAGAGACAAAAAACAAAATGAAAATCTATGTGATAATTTAGTCAGACATCAATTTCTTTCTTTTTTAGTTAAAATTTCAATAGATAAATATATAAATAAATTAAAAAAGTTTCAAAATAAAATAACAGCAATACAATTTTCTTTTAAAAATCATTTTGAAAATGCTATAAGAGGATATGATAGTAATAAATGGAGAAAAGAAAAATATTATAAAGAAGAAATAGATAATTTTTTATTAGCATATCTTCCTTTATTAGATGGAATATATAAAACTTTTTTAATTCCAAAAGGAGAAATCAAAAGGTAAATTAAATATTTAAATTCATATAGTATTTGGATGAATAAAAATGAATTTGATAATTTTATATCATCATTTGTTAATGAAGAATTTTCAAAAAGTGAAAATAATTTAATTTTCAATCAATCTATTGTTTTACAAAATAATGAAATTTTTAGTGATAAATACTTAAAAATGTATTTTCCTGAATTTTTAGAAGGAATGTGTAGAGTTATAGATAAATTTAGTCCTCCTCCACCAAATGAAAATATTGATAATTGGACATTTGATAAAAGATTTAAACAACCTTTAATTAATAAATTAGAAAATATTATAAATGTTCTTATAAAAAACATTAATCATCATGATTTTAAAAACATGAAAATTGGATTTCCTATATTAAAAAAAGATCAATATACAGATTTGTATATTTTAGATTATGAAAATAACTTTTTTTATGAAGGTTATAAAATGGAAAAAAATGTATCTTGGTCTTTATTATAATTTATAGTTAGTTATATTTATATTTATTTTTGTTATAATTAGATAATGAATTATTGAGTTATATTTGTTTAGAATAGAATTATTTAGAAAGAATTTATCTAGAAATAAAAAATTTATAACTAATTATTGAATAATTTAATTTAAAAATGGATTAAATAGTTTATTTGATTTTATATATTTTTTTTGTTTTTAGAAAGATACAATATTTTATTAAACAAAATCATTTATCACTTTTATCTTAATTTCAGAATATAAATATTTATTTTTCATTACTTGATAAAATTTTATCAATATAATTTTTTTAAAACTCTAAATTATCGATTTCATAATTTTTTCTTAGTCAAAAATATTTCAAATTATAAAGGAAAAAAATTCTTTAACTGACTTTTTAGAAATCTTATTCAATTCTACCACTTTTGTTAATTCCTCATAATACAATATTAAAAAATATTTTTGCTCTTTCAAAAAAGTTTCTGTTTTTTTAAATATACATAAATTTTCTTTTTATTTAATAAACAATATTTCAACATTTGAGAAATATTGTTATTAAAAATTATTTTCATTTCCAAAATAAACTCTAATATTCATATCATTTATTATTATTTTGATTCTAGAATTTTTATTAAAATATTCATATTTTTCCAATAAAAAGAATTTATATCGAAATATTATTTTTCTTATGATTTTAAAATTTAATTTGTTATTGATGATTTTGATTTTCATTTTTTTAAAAAACATTTTGATTTTTTTATTCTTTAATTTCATTAATTGGAAATTTTTGTTTTTATTTCCATTTTCTATAATTTTTTTGATTTATTTTAATAATTATCAAAATCTGAATTATCTGTCAACCATTAGGTATTAATTATTCTAAATTTTTTTTTAAAATAATTTTTCATTATTAATATTTTATTGTTATTTATTTCATCAAATTAAATAGAATGATAAACACATTCTTCTTCAAAAATCAAATGACAATCCCATTATAAAATAGGTTTTAATAAACCTGTTGTTTGAAGAAAAATAAAATAAAATTCAAAAAAAAATTAAAGAAAAAAAATTAAAATAAAAAAATGTCCCAAAACATAAAAGTTTGTATTCGAATGCGTCCTCTTCTCCAACACGAAGATGTTGAATTTTGGCAAACCGATGAAAGAGAAAATACAATAACAACAACAAACTTTTACAACGATTCTCATGAATTATTAAGTGAATCATATAATTTATCAATAACAAATAATACAAGAAATAATAAAGAAATGAAAAAAGCATTAATAGATTCAATATATTCTCCTCAAAAATTTTCTTTTGATAAAGTATATTCTCCAGATTCAATAACACAAAATATATATAAAGATATGTGTAAAGATGTAACAAAAAGTGTTTTAAATGGATTTAATTGTTCAATTTTTATGTATGGTCAAACAACAAGTGGAAAAACTTTTACAATGTTAGGAAGTCCAAATAGTCCTGGAATATTACCATGTAGTTTAAGAGATGTTTTTAGATTTATTGAAAAAAATGAAAATGAAAATATAAATTATAATGTTTATTGTTCTTATATAGAAATTTATAATGAAAATATACATGATTTATTAACTGATGCTAATTATTTAAAATTAATTGATGATAATAAATATGGAGTTGTTGTTGCTGGAGCTAAAAGAGTTAAAATTAATAATTTTAATGATGGAATTGGAATTAAAGATTTTGGAGAGGAAAATAGAAAATATAGAGAAACTTTAATTAATGAATATTCTTCACGTTCACATTCTATTTTTCAAATATTTATTGAAAGTACTGAATTAAAAAAAGAAAATGATGATAATTTAGATTTTTCAAAAAATAAATATTCTTGTTTAAATTTAATTGATTTAGCAGGTTCTGAAAGAATAAATGAATATGAAAATAAAAATGAAGGAATAGGAGAAACAGGTTATATAAATAAAAGTTTATTTGTATTAGCAAATGTAATAAATAAATTAGCAGAAAATAAAAAGAATAATCATATACCTTATAGAGATTCTAAATTAACTAGATTATTATCTCAAGCTTTAGGAGGAAATTCAATGACTACTATAATTTGTACTGTAAGTCCTGCTTCTGTAAATTATTATCAAACTTTAAGTACTTTAAGATTTGCAATGAGAGCTAAAAATGTTAAATTAAAACCTAATATTAATGAATTTTTAGATGAAAAAGGAAAAATTGAATATTATAAAAATGAAGTTAAAAGGTTGAAAAATGAATTAATGAATAAAAAAAATATTATTAATGAACAAGGATATTATGATAATGATAATAATAATTTTGAAGAAGGAAATAGAAGTAATGAAAATTATGTTGGAGATAATTATAAAAATTTGTATTTAAATGAAAAAATAAAAAATGATGAATATAAAAGAGAAATTGAAAAGCTTAAAAAACAATTAGGAAATAATACAAATAGTAATAGTGGTATTATGATACAAACTTTTAACCCTAACTTTAGTCAAAATAATAATTTAACTAATAATAATGAATTTAAAGGAACTTTTAATCCTAATTTTTCTAATAATAAAAATAATAATATTAATGATGAAAATAATTATATTGATAATATTATATCACAATATTCAGATGGGAATATTGAACATATAAATCAATGGCAAGATGAAACAAATAAATTATCTCAAGAATATAAAAATGCTTTATTAAATTTAAAATCAGATTATGCTAATAAGATAAAAACTCTACATAATACTATTTCAAATGAAAATAGTGTTAAAAATACAACAAGTAATATTATTACAACTGGAAATAATATATATGATGAAAATTATAATCAAAGTAATTTATTGAAAAATCAAAACATTAACCAAAATATAAATATTAATAATCCTAATAAAAATATAAATAATTACCAAACAGAAGAAATAGACAATTTTGGTAATGATGATATAATAGAAAAAATAAAACAAAATACAATTTATAATACAATTACATTAAATTTTCAACCACAATCAAATAATTTTGAAGAGAATGTAAAACTTTTAAGAGCAACTTATGAATCTAAAATTGATATATTAGAAAAAACAATGGATTATTATAAAAGTTATATAGAAAATTATTATAGAAAAAAAATTCAAAAGACAAGAAATACTAATATGGATTCTGTTGAATTAATAGAAGGAAATTTACCTATAATGACAATTACAAATGAACATAATAATACATTAAAAAAATTAAGAGAATTATATGATGCTAAAATTAAAGAATTAGAAATTATTTTTTTCTCTACTTTAAGAACTCTTACTGCAAAAAGAATGGATGACATGACTAAAAATAATTAATATTTGAATATTTTTTAATTTTTTTTTTGCAAATTTATTTTTTAATATTTGAATAAATTAATAATTCAAAATATCTTAATTAAAGAGAAATAAAAATATTAATTTTTTTTGTTATAAAAAGTTCTTATTATTTTAAAAAAAAAATAAAAATATATTTTATTTTTTCTTTTTACTATATTCATCTCTTAATTTCCTATCTCTTCTTTGATCTTCTTCCATTAAAATTTTATATTGTTGGCAAAATTCTTCATCATGAATTTTAAGTAAAATTTCATCTAATCTATAACAAGAATCAGAAGGAAGAGTAAAATTATTTCTAAAAAATTCAGGATATTTACTATCAAAATAATTCCAATAACATTTTCCATCAAAATTAATATCAATAGTAAAATGACCTTCAATTTTACATAATTCTTTTATTTTATCTGTAATATTAATTTTCTCAATAATACTATTATCATATTTTCCTAATTTAAAATCGGATAATTTATAAATTCCTCCAATAAAATAATCAGGAAAACTCATTTTTTTTTCAGCACTTTTAAAAAATTTACCAATCAAACCTCTTTTTTCACTTGGAGCAGGATCTAAATTAATAAAACTAATTAAATCATTTTCAACATCATAAACACATAATTTTCCTTTAAAAAGCATTTTTCTAATTCCCATCATAGTTCCATTTAAATTTAAAGTAGGATAAATAATAATATTTTTAGTTTTATCAGGATATTCTATAACAAAATTACCTTTATAAAATATAGTTAATGAATTAGGATAAGTTGAAGCATCTGATTCTTCATAACCATAAATTTTATAATTTTTTCCAATTGCATAAAAATTCATTATTGGAGGATGATGAGAAGTTTGTTCTAAATAATATAATGAATCTTCTAATTTTGCTTGAAAAGTTTCTCCTAAAATTGGATTAAAAGGTTTTAATGGTGCTCCTAATAAATAAAATTTTGACATTGCAAAAATTGTTGAATATTTTAATTTTTCTATTGGAGATAAATTTAATGTTTTTTCTAAAATTAAACTACTTAATCCATTTTGCCATACCCATTGTTCTAATAATGATCTTAAATCAAATATATTTATTGGTAATGATATATTCATTATACTTCTTCCTTTTAATAAATTTGAACCAATTTTTTTTATTAAATATGTACTTACAGCTCTTTGTTTTGATATAATATCATCTCTTAAATATATTAAACCATCTTCTCCTAAATTTCTTGAATAATCTTTTCTTAATAATTGATCATATTGTAATTCATATTCTATTTTTTCTATTTTTGAAGGATCTTTATTTAATGGATTTAATAAATTAATTGGCCATTTATATAATTTAATTAAATTATTTTCAAAATTTTTTTCATTATCTTTTGATAAATCTTCTAATTTTTGAACATCTGATTCTTCTACATTTATGTCAACCAAATCTAAATATTAATAAAAATATTTTTTATAATTTAAAAAATTTACTTGTTGTGTCTTCTAAAGTTGCAGTTCTTATAAATTGATACTTAATTTTATCTACAATCGATTATTGAATTTTTACTTTCTTCTAACAATTTTTTTACTAACTCTTCTGTTTTTGAACATTTATTTGAGAAGATAAAGGAAATTCTTCTATAAATAGGATTTGAGGACATATTTTAATAATATAAGATTGATAATTTAAATTTTTATGATTTAATGTAATTTAATTAATTTTTATTTATTCGAAAAAAAGAATAAATTTTATTCATTAAAAATGCTAAGTAATACAATCATAAAAAATTCTTTCCTCATGATTCCAGATTTTTATAAAGAAAAACAAGAAAAATTAGATAAATTAGGAATAAACAGATTTACAATAAATGAATTTATAAAAAAAATGAAATTCAATCCATATAATTTAAATAGACAAATTAATGAAGATTCTATTTTAAAAGTATCAGTAAAAAGGTGTCCATACACAACTGAAAAAGAATTTTTTAAAGAAAAAACAAATTATAATTTAAGTAGAAATTATATTGATAATTCAAAAACAAATATATCTTTACCAAAAATTATAAGAGAAATAAAACCTTTATTAACTCAAAAACCGAAAATTCCAATAATTATTCATAGAAATAAAACTTCTTTTAGTGATTCAAAAGGAAAAATTTCATATAAAAATAATAAAGAAAATCGTAATACTTTTATAATTAAACCTGAAAATTGTGGTTATTTAGTTAGAAAATGTTTTGAACATAGGACAAATTGGAAAGAAATTGATGATTATTTTTTTAGTATATATAATTTTAAATGGCAACAGAATATTATTGGAATAGATTATAAAAATTTAAGTAAAGGAAATGGTTCAAAACAAATGGTAAATCATTATGAATTTCATTTTGTTATTTCAAATAAAGCAAATTTATTCCAAAATTTAATAAAATATTCTGAATCTAAAAATGAAAATATATTTAAATATATTCCATTTACAATTCTTTTCGATTGTGAAAATGGGAAATATAATGAAATAATAAATAATTTTGAAAAAGTTTTTAATAATATCAATCAATATACTACTAATTGTGATGATATTGTACTTTCTTCTCAAAAAAAAAAAGGATTTAAAATTATATTCAAACTATTTTTCTTTAATTGATAAATTAGGTGTTAAAACTCCAATAATGTTTCCTTCAACTCATTGTGAAAATAATAATGGGAATTTATGGATAATAAAAGCTCCTAATTTAAATAGAGGAAGATGTATTAAATTTTTTAATTCAATATCTTTATTAAAAAAAGATCTTAAAGATTTTAATGAAGGAATAATTAAAGGTTATGAAAATGAAAATAATGAAAAAAATAATGATACCATTTTAAATAATAATATAACTTTAAAAAAATATAAGTCTAATATTGTAGTAGTCCAAAAATATATTGAGAAACCTCTTTTATATTTTGGAAGAAAATTTGATATTAGAATTTGGGTTTTATTAACTCATAAAATGGAAGTTTATATGTTTAATGAAGGTCATTTAAAACTTTGTAGTGTTAATTATAATTTAAATTCAAAAGATAATTATTCTCATTTAACTAATTATTCTTTTCAAAAAAAAAATATTAATTTTAGTAAATTTGAATTTGGAAATGAAGTTTGTTTCGATGATTTACAATATAATATTGAGCAGAATTACCCAAATAGTAAAATAAATTTTAAAAATGATATAATTCCAAAAATAAAGAAGATTATAACAATGACATTTAAAAGTGTAAAAAAAAAAATTAATCCTTATAATAGGAATTTCACTTTTGAAATTTTTGGTTTTGATTTTATGTTAGATGAAGAATTTAATCCTTTTTTAATTGAAGTAAATACTAATCCTGGATTAGAAGAAAGTTCTCCTTTAATTAAAATGTTAGTTCCAAGAATGATTGATGATGCTCTAAGATTAACTATTGATAATATTTTTCCTCCTATTTATTCTTTTGAAAATAAAAATAATAATAATGATAACAAAGATAATAATAATAAAGATAATGAAGATATATATCAAAGTCCTTTTCCTGTAAAAGGATATTCAAATAATGAAAATTTATTTAAATTTGTTTGTGATTGTAATAAAGATTATGATAATTTTTGTAATTTAAAAATGAAATATAAAAAATTAAAAATTAGGAAAAATAGATTTAAAGACGAGAGAAAGTAAAATTATATATATTGAAATCATTTTTGATTCTATTAATTATTTAGTAAAAAGAGTATAGTATATTAATTTTTATTTTTAAAATATTTATTTATATATAAAAATTGGAAAAATTTGATATTTTAAATTAAAAAATTATAATTAATTCATAAAAAAAAACATTATTATTAGATATTTTACTATATTTTTTTAATTTTCTTCTATGAGATAAATAACATTTAAATAACAATTATACTCAAATTAGCTATTTTTATCATATAAAAAATAAATAATAGTTATACAAAATCAGTATTTTACAGAAAATAATTTATATTATTGCTACATTAATATTTTTTTCTCTTACTGATTTTTATATATTATAATATTTTCTTTTTGATTTTCAAATTATATTTCTTTTCTTTTTAGAAACATCTTATTCAATTCTTTTATCATCATAACTATTATTTTTTTTATTATAAATGTTAAGTATTAAATTGCTTATTGTTATTTCTTAAATAATTGAAGTTGACTAATTCCATTTTATATTTAATTAAATAATATCAAAATAAATTCATATCAAAAAGTATTACTAAGTCATAATCAAAGAAGAATGAACACTCTTTTTTAATAAAAGATTAAATTATCTTTAATTAATAAAAATACTTCTAGAAAGAATCATATATAAAAATTATACTTTAGGAAAACCAATATGAATCCTTATTCTTTTATCATGAAAATTATTATCATTAATAAAATCAAACTTCATTTATATTTATTATTTTAATAAATCTTACGATTTCAATCCAGGCCTTGAATAAATTTTTTAATTTATTTCTCATTTTTCTTTCATGTTTTTCTTTTTTTTTAATAATTTCTTATTTAAAAGATAATATAAATTTTTTTTTAAATAATAAATATTTCAACCATAAATAAATTTATTTTTCGTTATTTTAAATTACTTTTTGAAAAAAATTTATAGTGATGATTTTATAACCGTGTTTCATATGAAGAAAATAATTCTTTCTAATGAACCTGTTCTGCAATTCTGAACCTTAAAATATTTATATAAACAAAAATTAAAATAAATTAAAAATTAATTATATTTTAATATTTAACTTTTAATTGTCATCATTTTGTTGTTTTTGATTATCATTTTCTTCTCCTTCATAAAATAAAAATTCATCTTCTCCATTATTAAAGTTATTATTGGAATTGTGGTCATTAATATTTAAATTTTGAGAAACACTCTTACTATAATTATTATCATTATCATTATTATTACTATTATTATTTTCAACAATGTTATTTTGAATATTATTTCTAACAATATTTCTAAAAATAATTGCATGATGTCTATTATCACTTTTTTCTTCTTCATTTTCATGAAAAGATAAAATATTTGATTTTTGACTTTTAGAATTAATACTTTTATTGTCTTGATTATTATTTAAGGAATTTTCTTTTTTATTTAACATATTTGATTTAAAGTTTCTATTAAATAATATTTGATGATTTCTATTATCACTTTTTTCTTCACTTTTATCATGAAAAGATAACATGTTACTTTTTTGACTTGATTTTTTACTTTGATTTTTTTTACTTTGGGAAATTTCATTATTAGAAGAAATATTATTATCTTTAGAACTTTCATTTTCAGAACTTTTAACTTGTGATTCACTAGAATTTAACACTTCATTATTTAAATTAGATAAACTATATTCTTTATTATCATTTGTAAGAGAATCTTCTTTTTTTTGAGTTTCTGAAACTTTTAGTTTATAATTTCTCTTATTTGTATTTATATTATGTTTTCTATCTCTACTTTCAATTTCACTAATATCATGAAATGATGATATTTTATTTGAATTATTACTTTTTTCACTTGATAATTTTAATTTTTCTTCATTTTTATTATTATTTGAAATATCATTATAAGAATTAGAGTTATTACTGTAAATTTCAGAATTATTATTTTTAACATTATGATTAATAATTTCATGTTTTCTATCTAAAGATTCTATTTGACTAATATCATGAAATGATGATAATTCTTTATTTTCATTGTTTTTTATGTTTTCATATCTTCTTAAATTCAAAATAATATTTTTTAGGTCATTAAACTCTTCATCATGTTTTCTTTCAAATGTAAATAATTTATCTTTAACTTTTGTTTTTAAATCTTTAAAAGATTCAATAATTAAATTAATATCATTTTCTTCAATATTATTAAAATTATTATTATCATTAGGAGGAATATATTGTTGATTAATATTTTTTTTACGTTTTTTATAAGGATTTTTTAATTTTTTTCTAGTAATAAAATTTTCATTTATAGGTTTTAAATTGAAAAATTTTTCATAAATAAATTTAGGTTCATTAACAGCAACATTATATGGAATTCTTGTTTGATTTATTTGATAATTCACATTAAATTGATTTTGATAATTTAAATTTCCAAATTTCTTTTTTATTTCCAATTTTCTTATTCTATCTTCTAATAATTCTAATTTATATGAATTTGGAGTTTGAAACATCATATTTCCTGTTGTTTGGAAAACATTATCAAAACTTTGAGTATCATAATTATTATAATTAAAATATGAATTACGAAAAGGATAATCATATGATTTTGATAGAATTGGTTCAGGATTAAATAATGGATAAGAATCAGAACTTGATTTCCATGAATAAATATTTGGGTTTAATAAAGTATTTCCATTATAAAATTTTAATAATACATTTTCCATTTTTTTAATTAAAATTTTTTCTAAGTATTTGAATTATGTGAGAATTTATTTTCAGTGAAAAACGAAAAAAATAAAAATAAATTGTAATAAATAATAATAAAAAAAGAAATATTCCTTTTTTGAAATAAAAATTAAATTGGGGATTGGGGATTGGGGATTGGGGATTGGGGATTGGG
>JAJJKW010000449.1:0-27423 GCA_023805745.1 Isotricha sp. YL-2021b | reverse complement strand
AATCCCCAATCCCCATTCCCCAATCCCCAAAACTTCATTTTTATGAAAAACAAACCAAAAATAAATAATAATTTTTATTTAAAGTAATTTAATAAATTAATTTAAAAAAAAAAATCAAATAATTAAAAAAAAAAAATTATAAAGTAAAAAAAAAATAAAAAACTGATTATAAAAAGATGTCAAAAACTTTATATATAGACGGAATAGATTTTCATGAAGATGATAGAGAATGTTTAGTTCTTCATCCTTCACATTTAACAAGTTTAAATGTATTAGATGACAATTATTTTGATAAATGTATAATAAAAAATAGTCCTGCAGAATATTTAAAATCAATAGGATTATTTCATATATTTAGATCTTTAAAAAAAGGAGGAATTTTACAAATTATTGTTGATCAACCTATTTTTGTTATGCAAAGTATTGATGCTTCTCAAATTGAAGCTTCTTGTAGATTAGCTGGATTTGATGATATTAGAGAAGAAAGTTATTCTGCTTATGAAAATATTAATGGAGAAGAAAAAAAAATTGAAACTACTAAATTAACTATGGTAAAAGAATAATATTTTTGTTCTTTTTTTTTAAATTAAAAATGTTTTTTTAATTTATTTTATTTAAGAATTTATTTTGAATTTGATTTTTTTTAAATGGTTTTTTTTTCGTTTTTTTGTTTTTTTTTTTTTGATTTTTTTTAAATTTTTTTTAAATTATTATAATATTAAATAAATATAATAACATAAGATATACTAACATAAAAAAAATATTAATAACATAAGATATACTAACATAAAAAAATATAAAAAAAGATTATTCACTTTCTTTTTTTTCTTTTGAAAATTTCTTCATTAAATCTTGATCATTATCTTTAATAATATTATATTTACCCATATATTTTTTATGAGCATCAACTAATCTTGTTGAAAAATTACTTTCTTGAATTTTATCTTTAATCCATTTTTCTAATTCAGAATCACTCATATTATATAAATCATTATAATTAAAATTATTATGAAAAAGATTATTAAATCCATTTTTAATTTTATTAAATAAATTAATATCATCAGGTTCAAATCTAGAATTCATTTGTTTATAACCATAATAATGAACATAACCACTTGAAGTTAAATTTCTTCCTCCATCAACTTTAATAATTTTTCCAGTTATTGAATTAGATCTTTTAGAACAAAGAAAAATAATAACTTTAGCAATATCATCAGGTAAACCAATTCTTCCTAAAGGAATATATTTTTTCATTTTTTCATTTAATAAATCATTTTCATATTCTTCAGCTAAAGCATATCTTAAAGAATTACTAATAATAGGAGAAGCACTAATACAATTTATTCTTATATTTCTTTTTGAAAATTCTCCAGCACAACTTTTTGTAAAAGATTCTAAACCTGATTTTGACATACAATATGAAATTAAACCTGAAATTGGTTTTGTTCCATATAAACATGATATATTTATTATACATGCATTTTTATTATAAAATTTATCAAAGGATTTTATTAATAAAAATACACTTCTTAAATTTACATCTATTGTATAATCAAAATCTTGTGGAAATGTTTTTTCTATATCTGAATCATATTTTATTCCTGCACAATTTATTAAATAATCTAATGAACCAAATATTTCTATTGTTGATGTTTTTAAATCATATATTTCTATATCTTTTGTTAAATCACATGTTATTATATGAGAATGATTTGGAAATTGTTTTGATATTTTTTTTAATGTTTCAATATCTTTTCCTACTAAAATAACATTTGAACCACAATTTAAAAAATATATTGCTACACTACGACCTATTCCACTTGATGCTCCTGTTATTAATATTTTTTTATTTAAAAATTCATTTTTCATTTTTTTTTTAAAATTTTATTTCTTTTTTTTTATTAGTTTTTATTGTAATTTATGTAAATAAAAATGGATCATCAACGTCCAAATTCTTCAATAAAAAGAAATATAAAAGGAAATGATATGTCAGAAGCAGAAACAACACAAAATACAAATCCAAATAAAACAATATCAAAAATAAAAAGACCTCAAACAGCAAAAATACAATCTAAAAATATATTTAATCAAAAAAATGATAATAATAAAAAATTAGATTTAAGACATGATTTAGAACATTATATGTCAAATATAGGATTTAATGATGAAGGAGTTGAACCTTATATTACTCCTTATATTCCAAAAATTGTTAAAATTATTAAAAGAAATGCTATTATTGATGAAGAAATAAGAACTCATTATTGGAAATATGAACATTTATTTCCTAAACCTCAACCAAGAAAAACTGGAAAATTAATGCAAATTATTACTGCTCAATTTTTTCCTATGGAATTACAAAGACAAAAAAATAAAAATAAGAAATTTGAAGTTGAAGAAGATTATTTTTTATAATGTTTTTTTGTTATTTTTTGTTTATTTTAATTGTTTTCTTTTATTTTGTATTTTTTTTATGTTTTACAAATGAGTTTAGTTTATTTGTTGATAATTTTATTTATTTATATTAATTAAAGTGATTTTTTTTTATTTTTTTTAAACTTAAAATGGAAGTTAATTCTTTTTTGTATAATTGGCTTTTACAGTTAGAAATTATTCAAAAAAGTGAAAGAGAAAATATTATTCCTAATAATATACTTGAATTATTAAATTCAGGAATTTATTTTGATAAAATTCTATTTTATCTTCAAAAAGCATATAATGAATGTTATAATCTTGAATTATATTATTTAGAAAATTTAAAAGAAATTCATCCATTGAATGAAAATCAACATTCAATAAATGGAAGATATTCAAATTGGAAAATTATATTTGATATATTGGCAAATTTTGGTTTAAAATATAATAAAGATGATTTAGATAGAATCGCAAATGGAGATAAATATTTACTTTTAGAAATATTATATAAAATAAACGAACTTTATAGTAATTTAAAAAGTAAAAATATTAATAATGTAAATAATGATATTGAGGAGAATGAAAATACTGAGAGAAGTATTAATGAATCTTTTAATATAAGTAGTTTAAATATAAGTAAAGATTATAATTTATGTAATTCAGTATATGAATTATTTTTAATTTCCCTTTGTAGAAATTTAAAAGTAAATCCAAAACAAGCAGAAAAATTATTATCAAATAATAGAAAATATTTAGCAATTGTATGTAATAAAGGAATAAATAATTCATTTACTCCAATTAAAAATTGGTTAAGAGATTTAGATTTAAATCTTAATTCACTAATTAAAATTATAAGAAAAAATCCAAATGAAAGATTATTAAGTTATCAAATTATTGGAATTGGTTTATGTTGTAAAGAAACAGAAATTATAATGAAATGTATAGATATACTAAATAAACTTAAAACACAAATTGGTAATAATTGGGAATGGTTAAGAATTGAAGGAATTGATTCATTTATTTTTTCAATTATAAAAAATGAAGACAAAAAATTAAATATATTAAAAATGTTATATGACTTTGTTAAAAATGATTTAAATCAATTTTTTGTTGAATTAAAAAAAAGAATTTTAGATAAACAAAAAAAAAAAATATATGATTTTATTTCTTCTATTGTTCCTATAATGAATAAATCTAATTTTATTTTTTCAAAAGAATTTCAAAAGTTTATTTTAGATATATGTTTAAATGATATTGAAGATATAAGTTTTTCTTCTTCTATTTTAGGAGAATCTTTTTATTATTTTTTTCCAATTGAAGAGAATAAAGCATTTTCTATTTTAAACTATTTAAAAAATTGTATTAGAAATAAAAAAGAAAATGTTTTTTCTGTTGGAATTTCTCAAGTTTTTTATATCATTGAAAAATTTAATGAAATTCAAAATAAATATGCTCCTATATTATATAATGATATTGTTAATCTTTTTATTGAAGATTATGATAATATTATTAAAAGAGAATTTATACTTTTACATTTTGGAAAATTTTTTAAAAATCATCCTAGAATTCCTATTGATACTTTATTAAATCCATATTTTGAATTACTTTTAAATATTAAAAATTATTCTTTATGTGATTTTATGTTTATAATGAGAATAATCGGTCATCCTCAAATAAAATATAATGAATTAAAAAATATTATTCAATTTATTTTAAATGTTAGTTTATATAATGTTATTTATAGTAGATTTTGTAATTTATTATTAAGTATAATTTTTGTTAACCAAATTATTGAGAATAATTGTAGTGAAACACAAATATATAATATAGAAGAAATTCTTACTGATCATATTAAAAAAGCTTTAAAATTATTTATAAATAATTTAGATAAAATTGAAGACAAAATATTATTAGAAACACCATATGAAATAATTGATAAAAAATATAAAAATGTAAATAAAAATGTTTTAAATGATTTAAAAGAAGCAATTAAAATTTATAAAGTAAAAAAATATAAAGAATCAAATGCCCTAATTAAAATATTATCACTATATGATAACTATGGTTTAATTTTAAAAGAAATAAATGATGATTATAAACAATATTATGAAGAAATAGATATTGAATCTGTCAATCGTTTGACAGAAAATGAAAAAGTTAGAAAAATAATTGAACAATATGAAATAAAAAATCCAATAAATATAAATGAAAATAATTATAAAAATGAAAAAGAAAATTATAATAGTGATGATATTATTGAAGATTATATTGAAAATGAAAAAGAAATTAAGTCTAATAAAAAAGAAGGAGATAAACCTCAAACACCAATGATTTTAAAAATTAAAAATTATTCAATTTCTAAAAAAGATTCATTACAAGTTCATAATAATTTTAGTCAAAAAAATATAATTCCAAAAAATGAAATTGTGAAAAAAGAGAAAAAAAAAGATATATATCAACAATATATTAATATTGCAAAATCAATAATAAATATTCCATCAAAATTTCCAAATAATGTATTTTTGAATGAAGAAAAGGAAGATAATAAGAAACAAATAATAAAAATGGAAGAAGTATTAACAGTACCATTTGACAGAAATTTATTAACAATAGGAGATTTAAATAGTAATTTAAATTATGCAATTAATATAACAAAAGATAATATGAAAAAGAAAAAAATATATATTAAACCAAAAAATATAAATAAATTTGAAGAAGAAAATGATTATTTTAGAGCAAGAAATTGGGAATTATTAACTTATGAAGAAAAAGAAGAAATTAAACAAAATGAAGAAGAAATTAAATTACTTGAAAAAATACAAAAAAGTATTGCTGTTATTCTCCCTGAAAAATCAATTATTAAAGATAATTTTATTAAAAAAAATAAAAAAGATAAAGAGAAAGACAATGAAAATAATAATAAGAATAAAAAAATTAAAAATGAAATAGAAAATGATAATAAAGATAATGAATATATATTAAATAAAAGAAATAATAATAATAATGATCCTTATGAATTTTTCCCTATTCCTATTAATTTAAAAAATGAAGAAGATAGAGAAAATAAAATAATTGAAACTTATAAAAATAAATATTTAAGAGAAATAAAAAATATATTTAAAGATTTTTCAAATGATGTAACAAAAAAAATGAAAACTGCAATTTTATTAAAATTATTAAGAGATAAAAATTTTGATAAAAAAAGTTTAAATATTCATGAATTTAATTTATCAATTCTAAAAATGTTTGGAGAAAAAAGAAATGATTTGACATATGAACAATTTAATGAATTTTTAATTCAAATTTCTTATATAATAGAAACAAAAATAAGACAAAATTATACTATAGGTGAATGTTATGGAAAATTTTTAAAACAATTTTTTTCAAAAGAATCTGATTTTACTTTATCAAAAATATATAAAAAAATGAAACCAGTATTAAAATTAATAAAAAATAATATAAATAATAACATTAATTTTAATTTACCTCCAGGTTTCAAAATTATAAAAAAAACAGATATTTTATATCACAATAAATTTTCACCATTTTTATTTAATTCATTAGGAGAAAGTAAATATATATGTTATCAAATAATTCAAGAAATTATTTTTCAAAAATATGAATCAAATGTATTTGAATCTTATGTTGATTTTTATAATTATGAAGATATTGAAATTGAGCCTTTAAATATTCATAATTGGAATTCTCAAATGACAATTTGTTATATGAATTTAAAAAGTGAATATAAAACAATTGGAATTGAAGTTTGTGATGTTTTAAATGATGCATTAGATAAGTTTTGTAAAGGAAAAGATAATAAAGGTAATATTATTTTAAATTCTTTTTTAAAACAACAAAAAAAAGAAAAAATGAATATTATTGAAATTGAAAACAAAAAAGAAGATGATAGACTTAAAAGAAAAATTTTTTTAAAAAATAAAATTGATAAATATAATCAAAAGAAAAAAGATAATTTAATATATAAAATTGAAGGGGAAAAAACTGAAAAGCAAAAAATTTTAGAAATAATAAATCTTGAAAAAAATAAAGATAAAAATAAAAAAAATAAAGAAGAACAAAAAGAGAAAAAAAATGATAAACAGTTAAAAGATGAAATTGAAGAAAGAAATAAAGAAAAAAAAGAATTAAAAAATACATTAAACAATAAAAAAAAAAAAGTAAATGAATATTTTGAATTTGAAAAAAATTTAAATTCAACAATTTCAAATTTATTAGAAAGAGATGATATAAAAGAAATAATAAAAAAATATAATAAACATTTAAAAACAATATATGAAATATATACTAAAATAGGAATTAATAAATTAACTTTTCAAAATATAGGAACAATACATTTAAATCAATTTAAAGAATTATTAAGTAATTTTGGAATATTAAAATTATTAATATCAACAGATCAAATGAATTATATTTTTAATAAAATTACAAAAAAAAAAGAAGAGGAATCATATTTAACATATAATGATTTTTTAATATCAATAATTTATCTTTCAATTTTTTCTCAATTTGCAGATAGAAGTAGAAAATTAATTCCGGAAGATATTGAAAACACAAATTCTGAAACAATAGAAAATTTTATTCAATTTTTTAGATTTGAATTTCCTTATAATAAAAATAAAATTGAAACTTTTATTAATGATAGAAGAGCTATGAAATATAAAGATTTATTTATTATTGATAAAGAATTAAAGAAAAATGTTAATGAATTAAAAAAAAACGAAATTATGAAAGAAAATCAAAAAAAAAAACAACTTAAAAAAGAAGTTAATTTAAAAGAACAACAGAAAAAAATTCAAGAACATGAAGAAAATGAAAAGAAATTAAAAGAAGAAATAAAAAAATATGAAAACAAATAAATAAAAATAGAAATTAAGTATACTCTTTATATATCTTTTTAAATCTTTGATTTCTTTAATGAATATGAATTGCAAATATAAAATTTTTGATTTATATTTAATCTTTTTTAATTGAATTACATAACAATTTTGAATAAATAATAATCTGTCTTTAACTAAATAATAAAGTATATATAATAGTAAGAATATAATTATAAATGTTGAAAAAATATTTTTTCCAATCTTCTTTGAAAAAATTTTTCAAAATATATTTTTACATAAACAAAATTAATTTTATATTTTAAAAGTAAATATAATAATTTTATAAAAAATTTTTAAAAAAGATATTTATTATTTATTGAATAATTTGATTTATTAAACAATAGGTGAATCAATTTATCAATTATTTAATATTTATTTTAGTTAATTAAATAATACAGTCTTTATTTTTGATTCTCCACTTATTCAAAAATTTCTTCTATATTATTATTTTCTTTTTTATTAAGTTCAAAAGCCTCATATTCTTATTTACAATAAATTCTTTTTTTTATTAATTTATAATATAGAAAGTAGAAAAAAAGTCTTTTAAAACTCATAAATTTCCTAGAGTATATTTTATTTTGAATCTTATTATTTTTTTCATAAAAGTTCAGCTCATAAAAAAGAATGAACAAATTTTTTTTTGGTTTCAATTTAATTAATGTAATTAGATTTAATACAATAATTGAAAAAGATATATACTAAGGATCAATTATATTTTATCATATTTTTTAATTGGTAATTAATTAAAAAAATTTATTATTAAATAGTAAAATGAAGTGAATAAATAATTATTACAAAAAATTAATGATTTAATATTAATTATTAAAATTTAAATAATATATAATTGAAAAAAATAAAAAACATGAAAAAGCCAGTTCCTCAAAGTAAAAATATTAATAATCCTCCGAATAATCAAAATAAGGAAAATATTCAAAAACCAATTGAGAAAATGAAAATTTTTTATTCAATATATGGTTACATAAAAATAGAAGAAAGTCAATATTTAAACTTAGAAAAAAATTTATTAAATTTCACAAAAATAAATCAAAAAGAAAATAAAGACTTAAATCCACTAACAGGTTCAATATCTCGAAAATCATTATTAGAAAATATAAATATTTCTTTAAAAACTTTTTATGGAAAAAGATTAACATATTCTTTTAATAATATAAATATTTTTTCTCCTTTATCATCGATAATAAACAATATAATGACAAAAGAAGATGAATTAAATTTAGAAATAGAAAATAAACTTAGAAAAAAAGATCAATATAGATTATATTCATCAAGAACAAAAATTCATGAAATAATTCCTGAGAAAAATTATTATGAAAATTATATATTAAATAATGAAAAATTAATAATACTTCCTCAAAAAAAAATATCATTTTCAGAGACAATGAAAGGAGCATTTATAATATTATCAAAAAATAATTCAATAGCATCAAAATCAAATAGAGATGATCCTCAATATATAATGGCAGATTATCCTATTTATTTTGGTAAACATTATTTTGAAATAACATTACATACAGAACCTTATGAAAAAAGTGTTATTATTGGTATTGCAACAAAAAGGGAACCAAAAAATTTAAATTCATATGATGTTCATTCTTTTCATGGTTTTATTTTAAGTGAATTAAAAAAAATTTCTAGTATTAATGGTAAAGTTGAACAACTTAATTTTGGTGATGTTTCTAAAATTACTGATAAAATTGGAGTTTTAGTTCAATTTAATTCTGATGGTGTTGATTTAGGGTTTTATATTAATAAAGTTTTTTTAGGAAATGCTTATACTAAATTAAATGCTAATTTAGTTTATTTTCCTGCTGTTGCTCTTGGATTAGCTGGAACTAAAATTAGTATTTCTAATGATATGGAATTTCCTTAAGTTTTTTTTTTTTTTGGTTTGTTAAAATATATTAAATTAAAATGTAGTATTATTTCATTTATTTATTTTTCTTTTTTTTTTTTGGTTTTTTTTTTAGATTATAATTTTTATAATTTGGTATAAATAAAATATATATTCAAATAATGTCATTTATTTATAAAAGAGTTAATTTAAATATAAACTTAAATATTTATCTAATAATAAAAAAATCAATTAAATGTGGAATGATTTTAATTTTTAAAATCTGATTCATCAAAACTTTTATAATTCCTATTTATAATATTTAATATTCCATAATCAAAATCATAATTATCATTTTCTCCAAAAAAATATTCTTCTTCTTTTTGAGATAAATCATTAATTTTAATTTTACCAATTAAATTTTTATTTTCAATTTGATTAGTATTTGATAAAATTCTTTGAATCTTTTTATTATTTTTTTTCAGAATTATCATTTTTTTTCTTAAATTTTTAGGATTATCTTTAATATTTTTATTTTCGATTTCGTATTCTTCATCTGAAGAATCATATAAACTATTATTTAAACTTTGTGGAGTTGATTGTGATTTTATATTTTGAAATAAAGTACATTCACTTTTTTTTTCAAAATTACTTTTTGATTTTTGAGAAAGAATTAAAGGACTTGGAATATTATCATTATTTATTGGTCTTATTGAAAAATCTAATAATAATTTCTTTTCATATAAAGAAGAATTTGATTTTTTATATTTTAGATTTTCATTATTTAACTCCATTTGTTTTATTTTAGAAAAATAAAAAAATAAAAAAAAGGAAAAAAAATATATGATTATTAAAGATAAATTATTTCTAATGATTGACTTAAAAAAAATTTAAATATTATAATGAATAAATTTTATTCATTTCTCAATAGAAAAAAAATAAAAAGAAATTAATATAAAAAAAATGACAGAAGAAGAAAAAAAAGAAGAAGAAATAGTAATAAATGGAGAAAGTGATTATGAATCAATAATGAAAGATAAAGAAACAATAATTCGTCAACAATATCAAATAAAGAATTTAAATAATGATTTAAAAGAACTTCAAGAAAAATTAGATTTATTAACAGTAGAATCAGATAATGTAAAAATAAATTATGAAAATTATAAAAAAAATGCAAAAGAAAAATTAACATTATTAAAAGATCAAAATACTCAATTAAAGAAGAAAACAAGAGAACAAGAAGAAATGGTAAAAACAATTGATGAATTACAAAATATAATTCAAAGTCAAAGTACAAATAAAAATGTATTACCAAGTAATAATTTAAATCAATATAATGAAATAAGAAATTTAAAAAATGAAAAAATTAGATTAACTGGAATGTTAGAAGGATTTGAAGATGAAAAACAAGATTTACAAGATACTATAAAAGAATTACAAGATGAAATTGCAAGAATTACTCAAGAATTAAATGATAAAACTAAAAAAGAAAGTGAATTAAATTTTTTAATTAAACAATTAAAAACTGAAAAAAAGAAATTTGATGAAGAAAAAGATAATTTAAATATGAAAATTAATTTATTACAAGTTGATAAAGAAACTTTAAAAAAAGAAAAAGATAAAGCTGATAAAAAATTAAAAATAAATTTAGAAAATTCTAATAAAGAAGTTGAAGACTTAAAAGCTCAAAATGAATTATTAAAAAATGAAAATGATAAACAAAAAAATGATTTAGAAGAATTAAATAAAAAATTTAATGAATTAAAAGAAGGAATGGAAAAAGGAAATAATGAAAAAGATTCTGAAATATTAAAAATAAGAGAAGAAAAAGAAAAATTAGAAAATGAATTTAAAAATTTAAAAAATGAAAAAGATAATTTAGCTTTAAATTTATCTGAAAAAGAAAATAAATTAAATGAATTGGATAATAATTTAAAACAAATTAATTCTGATTTTGATGCTTATAAAAAAGAAATGGAAAAGAAATTAAAAGAAAATGAAAGTAAATTAGAAAAAGAAAAAAATGAAATAAAAGAAAAATTAGAAAAAGAAAAAAATGAAATGTTAGCAAAATTAGAAAAAGAAAGAAATGAATTAAAAGATAAATTTGAAAAAGAAAAAAATGAATTAAAAGATAAATTAGAAAAAGAAAGAAATGAATTAGAAAAAGAAAGAAATGAATTATCTGAACAATTAAAAAAAGAAAAAAATGAATTAGAAAAAGAGAAAAATGATTTAATAGCAAAATATGAAAAAGAAAAAAAAGAATTAATGGAAAAATTAGAAAAAGAAAAAAATGAATTTGATAAAAAATATAATGATGAAAAAAATGATTATTTAGATCAAATAAATAAACTAAAAAAATTAATGGAAGAAACACAAAAAAAAAATGAAGAAGAAAAACAAAAATTAATAGAAAATCATAAAAAAGAAATTGAAAATTATTCAAAAAATGCAAATACTGAAACAGAAAAATTAAGAGAAGAATTTGATAAAATTCAAAATGATTTAAAAAAAAATTTTGAAGAAGAAAAAGAAAAAATAAATCAAAATCATAAAAAAGAAATTGATGATTTAAATAAGAAAAATAAAGAAGAAAAAGAAAATATGGAAAATTATTTTAGAAAAGAAATTGATGATTTAAATAAAAAAAATAAAGAAGAAAAAGAAAATATGGAAAATCATTTTAAAAAAGAAATTGATGATTTAAATAAGAAAAATAAAGAAGAAAAAGAAAAAATGGAAAAAAGTCATAAAAAACAAATTGAAGAATTAGAAAAAAAAAATAAAGAAGAAAAAGAAAAAATGGAAATAAGATTTCAAAAAGATATGAATGATTTAAATAAAAAAAAAGAAGCTGAAAAAGAACAATTAATAAATGAATATAATGATAAAATAAATGAAATAAATAATAAAAATTTAAAAGAAAAAGAAAAATTAAAACAAGAATTTGAAGAAGAAAAAGAAGAATTAATAAATAAATATAATAAAGATATTCAAAAATTAACAGATAAATTTAATCAAGAAAAAGAGGAATTAGAAAATAATTTAACAAATGATTTTAAACAACAAAAAGAAAAATTAAAAAAACAATTTGAAAAAGAAAAAGAAGAATTAAATAATATGTTAGAAGAACAAAAAAATACTTTTGAAGGAAAAATAAAGAATTTAAATCAAAATATAAAAAATTTAAATGAAGAAATAGAAAAATTAAATAAAGAAAACGAAGAAAAAGAGCAATTATTTAATAAAGAAAAAAATAAATTAAATGAAGAAATAAACCAATTAAAATTAGATAACAATAATTTAAAAATAGAATATGAAGAATATAAAAAGAATTCAGAATTAGAAAGAGAAAATTTAAATAATTCATTAAATAAATTACAAAATGAATATGATGAATTAATAAAGGAAAATAAAAAGAATTTAGAACAATTAAAAGAACAACAAAGAATAGAAAAAGAGAATTTATTAAAAAAAATGAAAAAATTAGAAGATGAAATGAAATTAAAAGATGAAGCTCTTGCAAATACAGAAGATGTATTTAATTCATTAAAATTAGAAAATGAAAAATTAAGATTACAAAATCATTCTATGAATAATGAATTAAAAGTTACTTTAAAAAAAGAATTACAAAAAGTAAAATTAGAAAATGAAGCTTTACATGAAGAAAATGAAAAATTTAAAGAATTAATTGATAATTTAACTAATAGAAATAAAAAATTAGAAAATCAAATTTTAATTAATTTAGAAATGTATCAAAATGAAAATAAAAAAAGAGATGAAGATATAGAATTTTTATTATTAGCTTTTTCTGAAATGAAAACCAGAGAAGCTAAAGAATTTGATTATATTTATAATACTGTTAATGGATTGTCAGAAAATTTTGAGAAAGTTCATAATGAATTAAATAATAAATAAATTATTTTTATTTTTTATAAAATTTTTTTTGTATCTATTTTTTGAAATATAACAAAATAATATTATATTTATACTATCTATATTCTTTTTATTATTATCTTTTTATATTCAAATTATTTATTATTTAAGTTGATTCATTATTTGATGAATCAAATGAAACTGAAGAAAATTCTTTTGTTAATTCTGTATAAAATATTTCTTTAAAAATATTTTTAGTTTCTTTTTCAATTATTTTATTTTTTTCTTCTTGATTTTCAAAATATATATTTTGAACTTTCATTATAATGGAAATTATTATTTTAGATAAAATATCATAAACATAATTTGTATCTTTATATTGACAATTAATAAAAGCAATAAATTGTTTAATATCAACTAATTTAATTTGATTTTTTTCTCTTAAATTATAACCTTCATTTTTATTTTTAAGAAAATCTAAACTTAATTTAAAATAAAAAATACATAAAAAACAAATTTTAAACAAACAAAAGTTTCCATTATAATTATATATTTCATTATATATTTCATCATTTTGTTTAATAAAAAAAGCTAAAAATAAAATAATAAAATAACCTCCTTCAAAATTTATTATATCATTTCTTGGATTTGAATTACTAAAACCAATTTTTTTCCAATTTTCACTATTTAAATCTTTAGTTAAATCACATTTTAAAGAAATTAAAAAAAGAAATTTTAAAGAGCTTTCATGTTCATTTAATGAATTATTATATTTTTTATTTAATAAATCTCTTAAATCATAATATGTTTCTAATTCATTTGAATCAATTGATTTTATTAATTGATATTTATCATTTTTACAACAACAACAACAATTCCAACAACTATTTTTTGCTTGATTTATAATAAAATATGGTACTTCCATTCTTTCTTTTAATTTTATTAATTTATTTGATGAAGATTCTGAAATTAAAATATTTTCATTTATGTTATTTGAATCATATAATACTTCTTTAAAACTCATTGCATTTTGATTATTTGAAGTTTCTATTATTTTTTCATTTTCTTCTATCATTTTGATAATTTTTTTTGATTTTAAAATTTTATTTTTTTTTTTTAATTTATTAATTTTGAAACATAATTATTTTTTATATTTATTTAAATGAATATATATTATTTACACATATGAGAAAGAAATAAGATTAATTTCAAAATATAATTTAATTTATCTGGAATATTTGAAGATAATATAATATTATTTTTTTCTTCTTCATATTTTTTATCGGTATATTCAATCTTTGCAATAGAATAACTATCATTTAATTTTAAATTATTATTTGGACAGAAATCAAATTTTTTTAAATTAAAATTATAATCACTGAAATTAATAGAATAAATAAGAGAATCATTTCCATTAATATTTAATTTAATTTTATTACTATTAATATTATTACTTTTATAACAAGTTTCACTTAATTTAGAATCATTATCAGATAAAGCAAAAGATAAGGAAGAAGTAACAGAATTAATTTTATCAATTAGGATTTTTTTTTTTTTAATTATACAATTCACTTCTTTAGAACCTAAAGTTAAAGTATCATGAATATTAATTTCAATAAAATCATTATTTTGATTAATTAAATTAAGTTGAGTTTGATAAATAATTTCATTTTCATTTAATGAATTATATGTAAAAATATCAACTAAAAAAGAAATATCAATATTTTTCCATGTTTTATCTTCTATATAATCATTTGAAAATTTATGATTTTCTTTTATTGAAAGGGATAAATTATCTATTAATTTTTTATCGTTTTTATCTTTATAATTTACTAAATCATCATCATCAAAAATTTCAATAGTTGATGATTTTTCTTGAAATGTATTTATTATATTTCTTGTTTTTGCTGTTATTGTTGTTCTTAATAAAGAATTTGTTTTATTTGATATATTTAATGGATTATCTTTTAATAAATTTATCGAAGTTAAATTACATTCTTCTTTATTTTCATTTTTATTAAGATGATTATCATAATAGCAAAAATCACTTATACAAAAAGTTCCCATTTTTTTAAAAATTAATTGAATTAAAAATAATTTAAATATTGAAAAAGAATAATAAAAAATAATTTTAAAAAACTAAAAATGAATTCAAATAAAAAAGAATTATCAAAAAGAGATTTTTTAGATTTAAAACATGTATTAAAACAATATGCAAATTGGTATAAAGCATTATATCATTTTAATCCAGCAAATGCAGATGAATATCAAAAAAAACAAGAATTTTATTTTAAAAAAAGAGGAGACCCATCAAAAGAACATAAAGAAAAATATCCAAATTGTCAAAATGTTTTTAAAATGGAAACAAAATTTTATATTCCAAAAGATAAATTGAATAATATAGAGAAAAATTTATATGAAATATATGAATCATTTTTTCGTCCAATAAATTTAAATGAAATGTTATTATTTTTTGAAAATAAATTTGATAAAATAAAAAAAAGTGGAGAAGCAGAAGGAATGGTTTTAACAAAAGAAAGTGAAAAAGAATTAATGCATAGATTACTTTTAGAAGGAATGCCATATTATATATTAAATTTATTAAAAAATAAAATTAAAAAATATGAAGAAAGTATAAGTGAACAACCAATGTTATTAGCAAATCCTTCTGCAATAACAGATAAAAAAATGATTAATTTTTTAATTGGAGAAAATATTCAAAATTTAATTGATGGAAATTATACTATTTTAGATAGAAATATTTATGAAAATATTGATTTAAATAATTATGAAATTTATAATCAATTTAAATATGTTTATATGGAAGGATTATTTGAAGATCAAAGTATTAAAGATAGTTTAAATAGAAGTGATTATGTTTTAAATTTTAATATTAATTATTTTGAAAAATCAAGACATAAAATTATTTCTACTTTAACTCAAGCAATCTATGCAATGCCTTTTGAATTAAATATGAAATATCCAATTTTTCAATTACAAATTAATGATTATATTCAATGTTCTTATTTTAGAGAAAATTTTTCTTATATTGGAAAATGTTATGATAGTTCTTTTACTCATGATACTGGAAAAAAATTAACTTATGTTGTTGTTTTATTTCCTGATGAAGTTGAATTAAGTAAAAGATTTTGTAAAATTAAATTATATGAGCAAAGTAATAATGAATTAATTAAAGAAATTTGTTTAAGTAAACCTTTAAGTGGATTTATTTTTAAATCTAGAAAAGTTTATTATGAAATTAATAAACATGATATTCCTTTTATTTTAATGTTTTATTTTATGCATGGTCCTATTGATAAAGAAAATAGTTTTTAAAAAGATTCATTAATTGTTTTTATTTTTTTTTAAATTATATTAAATTAAAGTTATTTATAACTTAGAAATATTTTTAGTCGAACACAAAAAATGAATTAATAAATAATAAACAAAAAAATATACAGAGAAAAAATTAAAAAATATTTCCATTTTTGTTACATATCTCTACCTAAAATTTTATATTTTGTTTTTTGTTTAATTGGAAATTTTGGACTATGAGATTTATAATTTAAAGGTACTCTTCTTGGTTGTAAATTAAAAATAATTTTTGTTTTATTTGGAATAATATTTTCAATAGTTTTATCCATTAATAAAAAATCAACTTTATCAATTATTTTTTCTCCATCAGAGTTTATTCTTCTATGAAAATTGTTATTTTTCTGAAATTTTAATATTTTATTTTTTAATGCTTTTTGATATATTTTATCTATTATTTTTTTTTCCTTTTCTTCATCATGTGAATTTATCAATAAAGTTGAATAAAAATTTTTCATTTTATATTCTCTTATTTTACTTGCTATATAATTATCTTTCATTGATTTTAGTGGATTTAATATTCTTTTTAAAGAAGAATCACTATTTAATGTTAAATCATTTTTAACTTTATTTAAAGTATGAAATTCATTTATTTTTAATTTAGGAATATTTTTTTTATTTTTAAAATAACTTGAAGAACTTTTATCTTCCATTATTCTACTTGTATAATTACCACTTATATTTTCTTCTATATTTATTTTTTCTTCTATATTATTATTATCTTGATTATGTGTTAATTTTAAATTTGAAAAAGTTCCACTTGAAAAAGGAGTAAATTTAGTTGATTGAGTAGAATTAATATTTAAAAAAATTTTTTTAAATTTATTTTCATTTCTTGGAGTTAAAATAGAATTAAATTTACCATTTCTAAATTTTATTTTATTTCTAGAATTGATATTTTTTAAATTCCTAGAAGTGAAAATTGTATTTAATATTACATTATTATTACTATTATTTATAGATTTACTTTCATTTAAATTATTTTTTTTTTCCATTTCTGAAATTTCTAAATCAGAATGTTTTTTTATTTGATTTAAATCTCTATTCAAAGCAACAGTTCTCATTAATAATAATCTATTTGCCATTAAATCATATCTTTGTTTTTTATAATTTAAATAATTATCATTAATTCTCCAATCTCTTTCACAAAGATATTTATAAACATTATAATCAATAGAATATAATTCACAATTTGTTTTGCAAATTGCATTAAAAATATATAAATTATTTTTATTAACATAATCATCTAATCCAATTACTTCATTTTCTTCTAATTTAAATAAACGAAAATATCTTGGTGAAACTAATAAATTCCCAATTTGAATATTTAATTCTTTAATATATTTTTTTTCTTGAATTTCATCAAATTTTCCATTTTGTGATTTTATTAAATCAATTAATTCTTTATATGAAGTTTTAATAGTAATTTCAATTAAACCTTCTTTTAATAGAAAAATATCATTTCTATAAGTTCCTTGATTAAATAAAATAGCTCCTTGTTGTAAATGAATTAATTTAAAATTATTAAAATATTTTCTGTCAAAAGTTTCTAATTTAACTCCAATAAATAATTCACAAGATAAAATAAAATTTATATTATTTAATCTAATTTTTTCTTGAGCTCCTTTAATACATTCATCAAATAATTTTTTAGTTAAAGTTCCAAAAACACAATCTTCATTACATAATATTGTTGCTGTTCTTTTTACATTTTCTCTTAAAGCAATTTCACCAAATGTATCTCCTTCTTTTAAATCACATATATGATAATATATATTTAAAGTTAGTTTTTTTCTTTTTTTAAAAATAAAATTATTTGTAATTGGTTTTACTCTTTCTATATATTCATCTTTTGAACAACTATTTAATTGTTCATTATTTATTATATTATATTCTATTTGATATTCATCTTTTGGTTTTTCATAATTTAATTTTCCATCTATACATTTTTTTAAATCTGCAGAATCAAATTGGAAATTATTTAAACGTAAATTTTCTTCTATTAATTGATTTTCTTTTAAAGATTTTAAATATTTTAAATATGATAAATATTCATATTCTGTCATTTCATATTCTACTTCTTTTTTAATTAATATTGAAACTGTTCCTTTAAAAATTATATAAAATTTATCTCCATAATCTCCGAATCTCATTATTATTGATCTAATCATTTTATTTTCTACTTTTATACTATTTGATAATTCATATAATATTTTTGATGGTTCTATATAATTTTTTTTGTTTTGTTTGGTTAAATTTATTACATTAGGAAAATTTGTTAAATAATGAGAAATAAATTTTATGTCATTTTCACTTTTTGTTTTTTTTTGAAGAGCATATAAAAGTAATTTAAACGTATTTGAATATTTGATAAAAGGTATTTCATAAAAATTTTTTTTTTCATCTTTTTCTTTTTTATTTAATTCTAATATATTTTGATTAATTATCACTTCTTCAATATCAAAATTATTATCACTTTCTCCTAAATTGTCACTATTATCTTTTGAAATAATTTGTTTATTCTCCCCAATATTATTATCCATTAATTTATATGTACAAAAAAAAAATTAATAAAAAATATTTAAAATATTAAAAAGATAAATTTATTATTTTTATTAAAAAACTATTATTTTTTAATCATCTACATTATTAGTCAACATATTATTTGTCAATTTATCATTAGCATTATATTGTTTTCTAAAAATAAAATAATAAACACCACAACCAATTAAAACAATAATAAATAAAATTAAAATAATTGTTAAAAAAATAGAAGAACTATTATTTTCAAGATATTCTAATTTCCAACTTAAAACTCTAATAACAGCAGTATCAATAATATGAATAGGAATATTTCCATTCTCAAAATCTTGTAAAGTTTCATTATAATGTTTTTCAGGTTCAGAAGTTAAAACAATATCAACTCCACTTAAAATTGCAATAGAAGTAGGAGATTTATCAATATATTTTGAAATACCTTTCATAGATAAATCATCGGTTAAAATTAAACCAGAATAATGTAATTCTTCCCTTAATATTTTATGAACTTTTGAAGAAAGAGAAGAAGGATATTTTGAATCTACTTTATTAAAAAATAAATGAGCAACCATAATTTGAGGAGCTGAATTTAATATTCCTGATTTAAAAGGTAAAAAATCTATTTCTCTAAATTGTTTTAATTCTCTATTATCATATGCAACATCCTCATGTGTATCTATATTACTTCCATAACCTGGAAAATGTTTTAATGTACATGTTATTTTTTCTTTATTATATGTTATAACAAATTGCTTTATAAATTCTATTGTTTCATTTATTGTTGTTCCTAATGTTCTATTATATATATATTTTCCATTTTCAGTTGTATAATCTGCTATTGGAGCAAAATTTAAATTTAAACCACATTGTTTCATTATATTTATTTTTTCTAATTCATTTTTTATTACTTCTTTCATTCCTCCTTTTTTATAATAATTTTGAGGTGAATCAAAACTTTCTTTTCTATATTTACTTATTCTTGAATATGATCCTCCTTCTTCTTCAACTGCAAAAGCTAATTTTATTTTAGATAATTTATTTAATGATTCTAATTCTTTTTTTATTGATTCTGGATTTTCATGATTATTAAAATCATTTTGATATAATTTAAATCCACCAAATTTATATTTTTCTAATTGTTCTTTTACTTTTGAATTGTTATATTTTACAATAAATAATTGACCTATTTTCTCCTCTATTGTCATGTTTTTTAATATTTCTTTTGCTTTTTTATAATGTTTACTAAATAAATCGTTATTTGATAAATTTTTAAAAAATGTGTTATTATTATCTAATGAATTTATTTCTGAAATTAATGGAAGTAATAATAAAAGATTTATCAACATTTTAATATTTTTTTTTTCTTAATTAATTTTTTTTATATTATTAATTTAAGGCTTGAATAAATAATATAATGATGGTTCTACTAAATATTTGAATTTAGAATATAAATCTTTTATTTCAGCTTCATTTTCAATTAGAGGTAAATAATTTTTTGATTTTAAAAATTCATATTTATTTAAAAATTTGCTTTTTTTTGAAATTATATTTTTAATTAAAATATAATATTTTTTTGCTCTTTCTTCAACTTCTTTTATTTTTTCTTTATTGTCATAATTATTATATAAAATTATTCTAATTTCTTCCATTTTGGGATAATCATAATTATTTATAAAAGTTTCATAATATTCATCATTAAAATGAACAAAAAATAAGCTTAAATTAGTTAAATTTTTATAAGATAATATTATTTTTAATTCTTCTATTTTAATTGGAATATCAGGTAAGTATAATTGTTTTATTATATTATTTTTTTCAGGAAATAATCCTGAATAAAAGCCACTTATATTACCATAATCATTTAATAAAACAACTTGCTCTAATTTTGGTAAATTTTTAAATAAATTTTTTTTAGACAATTCTTTGAAATTGATTGGACAATATAAATAATTAAGAGTAGGTAAATTTAATTTAGAAATAAAGTAAGTTTTATTTGTTGTTCCTTCTAGATGAATTTTTTTTAAAGTTTTTCCTAAATTTAAATTTATTTTTTCTATTAGTTCTTCAAATTGGAAGACTGTTCCACAATAAATAAAGTCAAAGCTTAATTCTTCTAAATTGTTTAATTTTTCAATAAATATTGATGCAAAAGAAGCATAAATATTTGAACTAAAAATTAATTCTTTAATATTATTAGAATTAAATTTTAATTCATTTAAAGATTCAATTTGTAAATTTTGAGGTAAAACTAAATTAAGTCTTTTTAATTTCGGAAATATCGAAAAATCGCAAATTTCATCTATATTCAAGCTTGTTATATATTTATTTAATTGAAAATCATTAAGTAAAGTTTTTGTAAAGTTTCCATATACTTCAAAAGATATTTCTTTTAATTTTTTTAAAGAAGATAAATTTATCCTATTCAAAAAATTTATTAAATTATCAAATCCAGGAATTTTAATACTTAATTTTTCTAAATTTTTAAATTTTAATAAATTATGTAATAACATATATGAATAAATATCATACTCAATAATATCATCAAATGAAAATAAATTTTTATTTTGATTAATAAATAATTTAAATTCTTCAATGAATTTTTCAGATATTAATTTTTCTTCCATTTTTTTATAATCTTCTTCTTTTAAAAAATTATCATTTGATGGAAATTCAATTGATATTTCTTGTACACTTTCTATAATATCCAAATTATTCGAAATAATATTTAAAATATTATTATAGAAAAAAAGTAGATTTTCAATATTATCATCTAAACAATAAAAATTTAATCTTCTAATACATTTATTTTTAATCTTATTTATTTTTTCATTTACCTCTTTACCTTCAAAAGATAAAGTAATATTGTTAATTTTATTTTCTTCATTTAAAATATCATTTGAAAGAGGTTCTGATAAATTAATAATTATATTATTTTTTATATTTTGTGAATGTTTTTTTAAACAGTTTAAAACAATATATTTTATAGTTTTTTCAGGTATTTCATTATATTTTGGGAGAAGGCATTTTTCATAATTAATTATATAACCTGATTTTTCCTCATGTGTGATATTTTCACATAAAAAATAACAATCGAATACTTCTTGAAATTTAATTAATTCTATATATTTTTTTGAATGTTTTATTATATTCATCAAATTAAATAAAGGAAAAAATTTTAATATTTCTCCTTTTAAATTTACACTAGTGTTTAACATTTATTTTTAATAAATTTTAATTATAAAAATTAAATTTAAAGGATTTTTAATATATTATAACAGAATAAAATGAATAGATGATAATAATGAATTTTTTTGAGCAAGATGAAAGTTTATCTGATATTGTCAAAAAAAATATTGAAATGGTTCTTCATTAATAATATTTTCTAAAATAATTATATAAATATGATTAATATTTTTATAGATTCAATTAATAAAATTGTTTAAATATTTCTTTATTTTTTTCATCTGAAGAATTTAATTAAAATTTATTAATATTTTAAATTGTTTATTTTTTATAAGTATACTTTAATATTCTTTCTGATAAGAATTTTTTAAAAAATCCATAAAAAATCTATTTAATTGAAATTTTATTATTATCAAAATATAAAAACAAAGATAATGAGCAAAAATACATTTTGTCCTTTATTATGTGGAAGCAATATAAAGAATATTACAGTTCATTTAGTATTTTGTCAAAATAAACATTTATTAGGAAAATATTATTTACAATGTCCATTTAACGAAAACCATATTTTTAGTAAAAAAGTATATGAAACTCATATTTTAAATTGTCCAGATAAGCCAAAAAGAAAACAAAAAATGAGACATAAAAGGAAAATATCATTAATAAGAAAATCATTTGATTTTAATATATATGAAAAGGAAAAAGAAGAAAAATTATCTAATAATGAAAGTGAAAATACAAAGGAAGAAGAAGAAGAAAATACTTCTTTTCAAAGTATTAGTATAAAAATAATTGAAGCACATGAAGATGAAGAAGGATTAAAAAATTTAGAAGAAAATATATTAAAATTAGAATTAGATTATAAAGAAGAAAAAAAAAATGATGAAATTAAAGAAAATGTTTTAAATTCCAAATTAAATAAAAATAAAGAAGAAAATAAAGATATTCAATTCAATGAATTTTCCAAAAATGAACAAGAAAAAAATAAAGAGAAAGAAATTGTAAAAGAAGAAGATTTTTATTTAAATGATTTATTAATTAAAAATGGGCATAAACAAATATTGTCTTTAAATTGCTTTAATTTATGTAATAAATTTGAAGAAGAAAATTTAAGTGATAGAACAGGACAAAAAGAATATAGTTTATCAACAAATAAAAGTGATAATTCAGATATATTTGAAGAAAGAATGAAAAATGAAAAAAAAGATTTTTTTGAAAAAATATCAAATGATTTATAAAAAAAAGAATTAAATGAAAAAGAAATTATATGAATTTCTTATAAATATTTTTTTCTTTATGGGTCTTTTAAGTTTTTTGAGATTTTTTAATTATTGTCTAT
Organism: Isotricha sp. YL-2021b; assembly: GCA_023805745.1. Taxonomy (NCBI): domain Eukaryota; phylum Ciliophora; class Litostomatea; order Vestibuliferida; family Isotrichidae; genus Isotricha; species Isotricha sp. YL-2021b. The sequence continues at coordinate 3,950 of JAJJKW010000449.1, read as the reverse complement.
ACCGAATTATATTAAAAAAACTAGTATAATAATATTAATATTATTTTTATTAAATAAATAATTAAAAATTCAACAAAATTAAAAAATACAATTAAAAAGTATATGTTAAATATTAAAATACTTTTGAAAATTATAGAATAAAAAAAATGAAATATATTTATGATGTTCAAATTTTTTTTTATATTCTTATCAAAAGTGTATTATCAACAATAAAATTTGATGAATTTTTTTTTGATTATTTAATCGAAACAACATTAATAAATTTTAAAACAAATGAAGATACAAGTTCATTAGTAGGATTATTTGATTATGGTTTTGTAGCTTTTGATACATATGTTGAAAAAATAATTGAAGGAATTGAAGATAATACCGATTTTATTATTGATAATGATAAAAATATATTTTTTGGTTGTTTACAAAATTATTATTTAATTAAATATAATTCAAGTACTTATAGTCTTCATTATGGGGAAAAACAGAATTTTAATATTAATGATAATTTATTAAAATGTTCTCTTTCATTTTTTACTTATGTAAATGAAGAAGAAAAAAATGAAAGTAGTATTATTTTAACTAGAAGTGTTTATAATAATCAAAAATATAAAAATTATTTTTATATTTTTGATTATTCACTTAATTTGCTAATTAATTTTAATTTTGTAACAACAAAAAATTATGCTCTAAATTATAATAATATATTTCAATGCATAACCTTATATAATTATACCAAAATTTTTTGTGCTTATGTAGAAGATAAAATTTATGGTGGCTTTATTAATGAAAGTTTAAATGGTTTTATTTCTATTAAAACTTTATCAGAGAATAATTTAGAAAATTTTATAAATTTTAAAATGTATTATTTTTCAAATGAAACATTTTTTATTGCTTTTCAAAATTCTGATAATAGTTTATTAATCTTAAAAAAATATGATATAAATGATTCAGAAGATAATTTCCAAATAACAACTATATTATCTTTAGACACTGACAATAAAATAACATTAGAACAATATAATTTTATAAAATATACTGAAGATTCAATTATAATTACTGTTTTAATGAATGGAAATATAGAAATTTATTTTATTAAAATACCAAATTCATCAACATCAAATATTTATTATGATAAACTAATAGTTTCAGAAGGAATAATTAATCAAATGGAATTTTTAATAAATGCAATTTTTATAAATGAAAAAATGGTATTTGTTGCTTATTTAAATAACAATACAATTTATTATAGTGAAATGTATTTCCCAAAAGATCCTTTAATATGTACTCCTTTAATATTAAATTTAACTTCAGATAATTCTGGAAATTTTAATATAAATGATATAATAACAGAAACTTCAGAAATAGATCCAAATTATCTTAAATTATCAGAATTAACTTCTGATAATATTATTATTGAAACTTCTAATTATAATTCATTTACTTATAATATTGGTTCTCATGGTTATCTTTTTTCTCAAATTTATTATGATTTTTCAAATGAAGATTATAAAGTAATTTATTTTGGAAATTTATGTTATATTGAAATCAATGTTTGTAACCAAGCTTGTGAAACTTGTGAAACTTATTCATATGATGAATTTAATACTCAATGTAAAACTTGTTTAAATAATTTATATTATCCCTTTATAAATGATGATAGTCTATGTTTTAATTCTGAAAAAATATATAATTATATTTTTTATGACCAAAATGATAATTTATTTAAAAATTGTGATTCTACTTGTTTGACTTGTTTTAATGAATATTCAAATTGTACAGAATGTAATATTAATTATTATCCTGCAATGGAAAAGAAAAATTATTGTAATATTTGTGAAGAAAATTATACATCAATTTGGTATTATGATGAAGAAAATTTAAAAGGTATTTGTTTATATAATTATAATTATTGTGAAGAAGTTTCAGAAATAGATAAACCTTATATGGTATATAATACATTTGAATGTGTTGAAGGATGTTCTTCAAATTTTTTTTTCTTTTATAATTTATGTTTAAATAATTGTGAAAGAAAAAATATGAGTTCAATAGGAAATAAATGTTCATGTTTAAATGATTTAAAATATTATTTAAATTTATCTAATTTAGAAATTTATTGTGTAGAAAATTGTCCTAATGAATATCCATTATATGTTAAATCTAATAATGAATGTGTTTCATCTTGTCCTAATATTTATACTTTAATTTTTAATAATACTTGTTTAGAAAAATGTCCTTCTTTAACTCATTATAATGATACTAATAATCATTGTGAATGTGATTATTATACTTATGAAGATGATAATAAAATTTATTGTACTAGTTCTTTTAATTGTACTAATAATTTTCCTTTTTTAAATGACAATTTTTGTTTAAAAAAATGTCCTAAATTAATTTCTCAAAATATATGTGTTGAAAAATGTCCAAATGATAGTTTAAAATTTGAAAATTATTGTTTTAATTTAAATGAAATTATTGATAATAGTGATATTATTGTTGAATCATATTATAATAATTATTTTTATATTCAAGGTAATTCTTATTCTATTTTATTATATGATAATACAGAAAATGGAATAAATTTTTTAAATCAAATTTATAATGTTTCTAAAATTGATTTTAATGACTGTTTTAAAATTCTTAAAGAATCATATAATATTGATAAAAATGAAAAATTTATTATATTTCAAATTGATATTTATAGAGAAGATGAATCTACTAATCAAGTAGAATATGCAATATATGATTCAAATAGAAAAAAATTAAATTTATCTTTATGTTTAAATACAAAAATCATAATAGAATTACCTTTAAATTTTTCAAATGATAATTTAGAAAAAGATAAAGTTATATCTTTAGGAAATAATCATTATGATATATTTAATTCAAATGATTCTTTTTATAATAATTTTTGTAGTGAATATACAACTGAATATAAAACTGATATTACAATTCAAGATAGAAGATTATTATTTTATCAAAATGTTACTTTATGTGAAGAAAATTGTAATTATATAGGAATTAATTATGAAAATTTAAATGTTAAATGTTCTTGTTCAATTAAAGAAAAAATTTCTCATAAAAGTTCTAATTTTAAATATAATTTTGTTAAAAATTTTTTTTGGAAAAAACTTGGAAATGCTAGTATTAAGATATTTAAATGTTATAATACTGTTTTTACTTTTAAAAAATTATTAAACAATTATGGAAATTTTTTTATGAATATATGTATTATTTGTCAAATTATTTTATTAGGATTTTATATAAAAAATGGAATTGGTGATATAGTTAATAAAATAAGTACAATTGTAAAAAAAAAAAATACGACTTTAATAAAAACACTTAAAGATTTAAATCTAGAATTAAATGATAATTCATTAAGTTATAATAAAGATAAAAAAATAATAGGAAATCCACCTAAAAGAAATATTAAGCAAAAAATTAGTAAAAAATCAATAAATAATTTAACTCCTCATCACAAAAGAAATAATTTTAGTAATTCAAATTTAAATAATTCTTTTAATAAATTATGTGTTTTAAGATATTTAAAAAAAGTTAAATCAAATAGTACTAATAATACAAGTTTAAATAAAATAAATTTAAATAAACCTATTGTTTATAATAATAATTTTATTAGTTATATTAATTACTCAGGAAAACATTATGATAATAGAAATAATTTTTCAAGTAGTGTTTCAAATTTTTTAAAATATGATGGAGATACAAATATTACTAATTCAAATCCTTCAAATACAGTAGAAAAAAATATGGAAAAATTATTTTTTGAAAAAAATAATACAAAAAGAACCAAAAAAAGAGAAAAATCAATTCATTCAAATGATTCTCCTAGTTTAAAGATTGAAGAAAATGATAATAATAATGATAATAATAATAATAATAATAAGAATAATAATAATAATAATAATAATAATAATAATAATAATAATAATAATAATAAT